>JAZHYW010052266.1:0-74492 GCA_037355805.1 Ixodes ricinus
ACAAACACACACACACAGATATGCTAGCGCGCTGTTTACAAAGAGGTGCGTGTTTGCCCACAACAGACGTGGGCATTGCGCGTACGCAGAAACCAGATTCGCGTAAGGTGAAGTGTCTGCGCATGCGCTGTTCATACAACCGCGTCACCGCAGCAGCGTAACATCAGAGCCGCATGATGGTCTATATGATTAAGTACGCGCAACAAAATTCGCGTTAAGAACCTCCTTGACTAATGATCATTCACTTCGCCACATCCTGCCTAAATTTGCGATAAACGCTCGGTATCCTGTATCTGACGCTTTACTTAGTAAATATTTTGTAACTAAGTGAGAAAGAGCTACCCAGCCCCTTTAAAATGTTTGAAAACTCAAAATCTCCTGGACGTTAACTAAAAGTAATGAGGGAGTATGAGACCCACGTCCCGCCGTACATCAAAGCAATCGCGATCAACTGTTAAGTGCTGCCCTCGACTCGTTAAATTGGAAAACCTTAAAGTTTAAGGTCACGGTTAAGTAGACAACCCAAGACTGACCACTGAAACCTTCCATTTCGAAAATATCCTTATAAATAAAAAATAAAGATAGGCTAACCTTACCTGGTTTGCTCAATAGCGTCACAATTCATGTCGCGCAGGTAGGATGGATGGATGGATAAATAGATGGATGAGGTTGAACACTATGAATAGAGCGGCAGCTTGCGTCACCTATCCAGTGTTTTTCTTTCTTTATTTAGTATTTCTTCAACATAGCGTTATATATCTAGAGATTTATTATTAAAAGCTATATACGATCCGCATGACGAAGACGACTCTATGTAACCGTTTGCACACACCTTTCGCCCTACGGGTGGCCCGGAAAGGATTAAGAATATATTCATCCTTCCCACAACCCATGCTACCAGTCACATAATGTCTTTTGGTTATTTCCACCTTCCCCGTGTGCATTTTCCCTCACTATCCCTAAGTCCCAGTTCGTTTGTTTGTCGCGTGCGATCTCGTCGCGCATAAAGTAGGAACTTCTGATCCCAGCTCCATCTGGGCAGATTTTATAACTGGATGATTCCCCTCCCCCCCTCCCTAGAAAAAAAAATATGTGAATATATTTCCATACACTGCGGCGTGGATGACCGAGAAGCAACGCTTTTATGCGTACTTCTAGAAGATTCGAGTTTACAATCGCCCCGAGTGTAAAAGATAACAAGGCCAGATTGACTTTGCCGAGTGCCCTCTCGCCGTACTTAACTCCCGAACATTTTGGTTCGAATATTCGGGATACCGAACGCACTAGATAAAGAGCCAAGAGCGGTTTTGCCGATTTATTCACGTCACGTTCGCGAGGTGTCACCCCGACGCACCGTCGCCCGCTTCTGCCGCCGTCGGCGCTCGCTAGTAATTTCTCGTAAAGTTCCTGTATAGGATCCCTATGGTAGCCAGAGTTGCGCGTTCATCCCCGTAGCGCCGGCTTTCCTGCACGGCCTTCGGAGTCTGCTCCTCACGTGATTGAATTCGGCGAATAGCGGCGCCGCGCGTTCGAGGCGCGCGGCGGCTCAAAAGCAGAGGAACGTACGGCGAGGCGCGCGCGACGTCTACTTCCCTGCACGGAATTTGAGTCTGCTCTTCACGCGATCTAATCGCGGCGAATAACGGCGCGGCGGCACATGGAAAACAGACGCGCAACGCTGGCTCCCGTAGCAAGCCTGTTCAACCAACTCAATTCTCGACGTTTCTTTTTCATTTGGGTTCTGGCACAAGTTCGCCAATTAAACCTTTATTTTCAGTTTATTATTCATCGTCTCGTCGCCTTCATCTTTTACATTTCTGGTGTAGGTGCGGGGTACCTCATTCCAAGCCAAAGAAGAACAAGACAATGACGCCGCCGGCTTCGACCGCCCTCTCCGTCGTCGTTATGCCCGTCGCACCCCAGACGCCTGCTTCCTTCCACGGCGACGTCTACGAAGACATCAAGGACTGGATCAACCAGTACGAGCGAGTGGCCCGGCACAATGAGTGGACGCCTGAGCAATGCCTGCAGAACGTTTACTTCTCCCTAGAGGGAACGGCACGTACCTGGTATGAAAACCACAAGGCGACGATCACCACCTGGGAAGCATGCAAGGATGAGCTCCGCCGAGCGTTTGCGACCCAGCAGCGACGAGAACGCGCTGAGGAGCTACTTCAGGCAAGGGTTCAAGGCCCCAACGAGAGCATCGTCAGCTTCGTCGAGGACGTGCTTCGACTCAGCAGCCGAGCGGATCCCGAAGCTCCTGAAGCGAAGAAACTGAGGATCCTCATGCGGGGGTCAAAGAAAACATATTTGAGGGTCTTGTGCGCAGTCCACCTGCGACCGTCGAACAATTCGTGACGGAGGCCACGAACATCGAACGTGCCCTCCAGGCACGAGCCTCGCACTACCAGCGACTACCTGGCGTCGCTGCATCCTCGTCGTCAAGCTGCTACCTTGGCTCCAGTTCATCGGACATACGCGAGATCATCCGGGACGTCGTCCGAGAGGAGCTCCGAAAGCTGCTCCCCGCTGCTGAGCGCCCGGCCTCGCTTTCAGTCGCCGAGATCGTACGCGACGAGGTCCAGCGGGCCTTGCAGCCGGAAGCTCCCGTCAACGTGGCCGCCCCGGAGGAGCCGACGTTGACCTACGCCGCCATGACCCGACGACCGCCACCAGTTGCCCGCCAGTACCCGGCGCCTTCTCGACGCGACACGCCTGTATCCTAGTACGCTCGACGCCAGGAGGAACGACCCCAGTACGTCCGCCAAGAACAGTCGGCGCCAAGGAAGACGGACGTCTGGAGAACTGCTGACCGACGCCCGCTATGCTACCACTGCGGGGAAGCCGACCACATTTATCGCCGATGCCCCTACCGGCAACTTGGGCTGCGCGGGTTCCACCCGAACGACCCGCGCCCACGGTACGGTGAGCGCCCACGAGACATCGACGAGTATCTTCGCCGTCCACCGTCTCCTGCGCCCGCTTCGCCCCAAGGAGCTCGCTCGCCTTCACCGCGACGCCCTGCATCGCCTCTTCGTAGGTCCCGCCGGGAAAGCCTGTCTCCTCTGCCTCGCCGGGAAAACACTAAGTGCGGCAATACCTGGAGGTGGTATTGCCGAGGACGAACGACGCAAATATCCTCCACAAACGTCGGAGGGCTCCCACACTAGCGACGAGACGCATCGAAACGACGCTTCTGCGACGGTGTCGAATAACCTCGGCGTTACCATCGACGGCCGCGACGCGACGGCACTCATCAACATCGGAGCAGACTACTTCCATTTTGAGTTGGAAGCTCTCTCGCCGCCTTCGAAAAGTGATGACGCCGTGGGATGGCCTGTAGATACGAACCGCCGGTGGAGATCTCATCACACCATTGGGAAGGTGCACCGCTCGCGTCGCAATCCAGGATGAGACCTGTCCTGTGACCGTCGTCGTTTTTCGGGACTGGTCGCAAAACCTTCCACTAGGCATGGGCTTTTCTCTGTGAATACGGTGCCGTCATCGATTTTAGAGCGAACAGGTTGACCCTGCGGAGACCTATCTCTACGTCAGAAGAACGGGAAGTCATCCGTTAAAAAGTTCAAGAGGTGTTCGAGCATGACATCATCCAGCCTTCAAACAGTCCCTGGTCACCCCCCCCCCCGGTCGCGCTGGTAATGAAGGACGGAACGCTGAGATTCTACGTAGACTATACGAACGCTGGATTCTTACTGACAAAGAAGACGTCTATTCGCTTCCGCGCATCGAGGATACGCTCCTACCGACTACTCTACGCCCAGTAATTTTCATCGATGGACCTGAAGAGTGGCTAATGACAGATCAAAGTCGACGAGGGGGTCCATAAAAACACGACTTTCGTCACGCCCGACGGACCGTACGAGTTTAAGGTGGTGCCTTTCAAACTTTGTACGGCACCAGTCACTTTCCCGCGTGTTATGGACAATGTGCTGGCGAGTCTGAAATGGGACAGCTGTTTCCTCACTTCAACGACGTCGTGGTGGATATAAGCAACTTCGACGAGCCCCTGCGACGACTCCGTGCCATGTTCCAAGCCATCAAGACCGCGGGATTTACGCTCAAGTCTTCGAAATGTCGGTTTGCTTATGGCGAACTGAAGCTTCTAGAGCCACGTCTTAAAGGGACAATGAAGGCAATTTAGGACATCTTTTTGGCGATTGAACTGGGTTCCAGGCACGTCTCAGGCCACGTTGCCCAAATTTCAGCCGAAACCGGCGCTTGTGTGCCGCGCAAATCAATAAAACAGTCGCGGTAATAATTGCACCGGGATCGACTGGGGCGACGCCCCGAGAGTTGCGGGAGAAGCCAGGAGAAGCGGAGCTCGCGTGACCGATGCGGGGCCAAGACGCGCGACGTCACAAACGACGCGTCGCGCCGTTTGTGACGTCGCGCGCCTTGGCCCCGCTAAACGGGCTGACGCGCGCCGTTTGCGACGTCGCGCGTCAGCGATTGGTCGCTGACGCGCCGCTTTGACGGCCAGAACGGCCAGATCGCTGCCGCTTTCCCCTCGGCGTCCGTCCTTCGGCATGCGGGCCGCTCGTTGCCGGCTGTGCGGTCTCCGTCGGGTGATAGCAGAGGCCGCCACGCACGTACTCCCGTTCCGTTGGTGTTCGGTTACCGAACGGAAGCTCGAACTCGCTCGCGAGAGCGGCATTGCCGTCCATGTTGACAAATTCGGCGAAACGACCGCGCCACCGCGCTGCTATAACCCACCGCGGTAACCAGAGTCTCGACGCCCTAAATGCTACCGGTACCGACAATTCACGTGTGACGTCACTCCGTACGTCACCTCCGTTTTCGGAGGCCCAAAAACGAGAAACACAGATAGTTGAGTTTCGGTTTCTTCAGTTCTTTCGTAGGTATAGAAATATGCGTCACAAATGTCTATAAAAATTTAGGCAGTATGCCAGGTTCCCAAGAAGCCTAAAAACACAATTTAAAAAAATTAAATTAAATCGTCTTCATTGTCCCTTTAACGAAAGCGCGCGATTGAGTGCGCCGTCGGCAGAAAAGAAGAAGTCCAAAGTCCACTGGCGGCCGGCCTGCGTGCACATGACTGAGATAACCCCGGGCGGCATTTTTCCGCGCACAGACAACAAAGAATGCGCCCATCTTCAGACGCGGCTCGCACGCGCCTAGATGAATGGCGTCAGAAAAAGAGGAGAGGAATTTATCGCGAATGGCCCCGCAATCGTATTGGTATGTGAAATGTTCTTGCTTTAGCGCTATAGTAACCACCAGGCATTTCTTCTCGAGCTCTGCCTCCAGGTGTATCTCTAAACGTCCCATTGGCATTGCGCCTTCCTCGTTTGGCCCCATTCTCGTTTGAACTTTCTCAATACGTCCAAACCGCTTTTCTTTTGTTCGCATTTGGGCGTATTCGCATTTGGTCCCGTTCGCACTAGGACCGAAGAATGGCGCGTAGCGCGTTTTTGACCTGGATTGACTCCGACGGTTTTCGTAGCGTAGGCTGTAGCCTATTTTAAGGAAAACTAGAGTACGGATTGGGGAGGGGGGGGGGGGGGGACCACTCTGAGTGCACCCCCTCGCGACCCGAGAAAAGAGGGTACTATACGAAGCCGTGCTTTGACAAAAAAGAGTTCGATGTTTTGCACGGCGCCTGCTACCACTTCCGGACAGCCCAACAAGCGCGACCTGTACTTTGCTGCATGTTTCGAGAGGCACAACGGACGTATTCCAAGAACTTTTAGCCACACCGCGGGACTAAAGCACGTGTGCGCGCATATGTGAGCGCTTGCGTATAGGCGAGTGGGGAGGGGGAGGGGCGGACTCGAAGAAGCTTCTTCGGGGATACGCGGTGACTAAGTCATACAACCGACACCTCCAGGCGCACCTGTATGATTTTTGTTTTTGTTTTCCCCCCTTGGAGGATGAAACGCGAAAGATGTAACGAGAACGGATCAAATGCGGTGGACTCAAATGAGAAGGACGTTTTGAGAAAGACGTTTTGAGAAGGACGATTTGAGAATGGTCCTTCTGAGGAAGTCCAAACGAGAAGGTCGAGAAGAGAAAGGGCTCAAACGATAACCACCCGGACCCTCCACTCCACTCCACCCCATTAACTCAGTGATTCCTCTCATCCCTATTGACTCCGCCCAGTTCTCCACCCCACTGCCCGCTAAATTTAGCGGGAAAAATGACGTGCCATGGCGTGATGTCACGTGACCTGCACACAAATTACGTTTTCCCGCTAAATTTAGAAACAGCCAATCACGGCGAAATATAGAAGGATTCCCGCGAATGACAAAACTTAGAATACAATTCGACCTGAAAAAAAAAAAAAATCTCACGTAATAGAGAAAATATGCAAATAAAACGTCATGTGCACATTGCAGTTTTTTCTTTTTAAAGTCGTATTTTTTTATTTTTGTTGTTCGATGGGACTCTGGTTTTGTTCGCCGCGGTTGGCTGTTGTCGTGTTCTGCAGGACAGCGAACTCGCCGACATTCCTTTTCACGCGCACGGCGTTTTCGGACTAATGGGGAAAAGTAGCCTTGGCCACGTGCCCCGTACGGCATAATGCGTTCCCCTCAACGAAAATAATAGCATCAGGATAGAGATGGTCGTTCCATCGGTATCCGCGAAACAATGGGCCCAATTTGGATGTCACCTGCCGAGTCCCGCGTCCCACATGCACCCAGCTCTAAACACGCCAAACAACCCGCGCGAAAAAAAAAAAATCTCTATTACGAGCTAGCGCAGGTGGATTTTTGCACGTACGGAAGTTGTATACCTACGATGTTTTTCGCTAACAAAGAAACATACATGGGTACTGCGCGACACTGCTAACGCAGACGAGCAATCGCCATTTTTTTTTCCTTTTAGATTGAGAGAATTGTCGTCAAAACCCCTAGCGTAGTGGAAAGCAGACTTGCGCCGTACGGCATTACAAGCAATCAAGTTACTTGTGATCGATTATTTTGGGAGTATGTTTTAATCATTTCATTATTTTTCATTACAATGCACTGACACGAGTCATCTTTTTCGAAGCACACATTACTTGTAGCCTCCCCTTTTTTAATGGCGTCCTTTCTTCAAGTTTCCTCCTTTGGAATACTCAAACCACATGTCTGCGACAGGAGGATGGTTTACCGAAATTAGTGGATTAAGAAGATAAGTAACTCTGTGATTATAATCCAATAATGGGCAGCGTAAAAGACCCGTTTTCAAACCAGCAGAAATCTGTGTCGCTTTGAAGATGTGAAGTAATTCGAGAAGTAACTGTTACTTGTTCAAGTAACGGTCAATTACTCTCGAGTGATAAAGTAATCTAATTGCAAGAGGAGTAATTTAATCGATTGCGTTTTTTCGACCAACGTGTACAACACTGGCTGGAGAGTAGTCATTTGGAGCACTAAAGCAATCAAATGTAATGCTTGTCAATATCCTTTCGAAGTAAAATGCAAACTGAGACTGTCAATGTCCCGTCCGTGCTAAAGGTGTCGCCAGTGTAGACTAAAAGCCGTCTGCGGTAAGTGTGACACTGAGCGCCACGTTTCACGAGCTTGTGACGTGTTCAGCGTCACGGTCTAGGTCTAAAGAAATTTCTAAGCCTCGTCATTGGCCGTGCACTGAGGCAATCCGCTCTCCCTATACACCTTTTCCACAATGGCGCAGCTATCTTGAATGTCGTCATCTCTGGTGCGCGTTAAAACATCATTCGATATCTCCACGCCGCTAGAAGGTGCTCACGGAAAATGCGCCATTGTCACAAATATTACTTGTTTTGCCTCATCAATATTTTCTAGCATATTCCAGATTGAAATCTTTCTTTTAACTTTTTTTTGTCCCGTACACCAGATGCGGAGCCCACGTGACTGAGAACGAAATAAACAAATGAATGAACGAATAAAATGAAAGGAACCGAAAAAAAACAAAAAAACGTCTCAACCGAAATGTGAAGCTTCAAAAATAATGCCCGAGTGAGCTTTCCGTGTCTGAACTGTACCCAAATACGTGATTCATACAAATGGCTGACGATTGGATTATTGTATTTCTTTGAACGAAGTTCTCTGATCGCGCCGATCAGGCGAACCGCCAGCCGCAAGCAGACGGTGCGAGCGAGGCCTTCTGGGAGTAGCCGTGGCGGAGCTGACGTATGCTTATTTGCTCTCTCTCTCTCTCTCTCTCTCTCGTTCTTCGTTCTCTCCATAGGGGATATTCGTGGGACGTTGGTACGCAGCGCATGATCACAATTAGCACCCCTTCATAGTCTTCCAATAGCAACGATTTTGATAGTGCATGGACGTTGAACGTGCATCCGCGTGCATTCCTCGCAGGCAGTGACGCCAAAGCCATGGGTATCCGTGCGCTGGTGGACCTTGAGAACCCATCAAAGCGGTGCACGCGCGGTGTTCGCTTCTTCAGACATGCCAGAAACAGTTGTCCTCGAGCATCGTTCTGAGCATGCGCTGCGACGAGGACGACGCGGACGGGTCGCAGGTGTACGGCAGCACTTTAGGCCGGCCTCTTCCTTGGTAATACGCGCTCGCGCTCCTCACCTGAGCTGCTACTAAGGCCCTCTATCCTGGGAAAAGTGGCGCCATTCATTCTTGTGGAAATGCTCGAGACCATGAGCCGTATATTGGGAGAGTTTGGCCAATAGGCGGAGCAAAAGGCCGCCGCCAGCGCCGAATATTCCCCCCGCGGTTAGAGCGGAAACTAAATATGTGACAACGCGTCGACCAATCAGGGGACCGCGACGTCACAACATTATAAAACGACATTTAAAACGTGAAATAGAAGCGTTCAATCTCGCAGCAGCACAAAGACGACGACAACGACGTTTCAGAGGAGGCCAGCTCCTTCATGTTTCAAAAGTAGCGCAAGGTGCGTCGATGACGAGGCACGTGCAACATGCAGATCTTGGGAAGATCATGGCGGCACGGCGCAGCACTGAGCTAGATTTCAGACGCCATGAATTTCCAGAAGGGGGCGCGGCAGTGCCTCAGTCATTTCTACAACAATGAATGGCGCCACTTTTCCCAGGATAGAGGGGCTTTAGGCCACACTGGGACGTCAGCGGTGCCTCAATCTAAGCCCTGGGTCTCGGTACCTCGGAAGCGGCAGCTTTCTGCTTGACTGGGCTACATTGTAGTGCTAGCGCTGGCCCTACCCCATTGGAGCCTGATGCTTCGACCCCAGTGAGCGAAAGCACCATCATGCTCCTGGGGCTCCTTTGTGCAACCGTGCACCGATCGAACGGCAGGCTGCAGATCCCCTTGGCCCGCTGCTGACCCGCCTCAACGAAATGTGGACATCTTCAAATTGGACTGACATCCTCCGCAATAGCAACAATCCATCTCGTCGTCATCTTGCATGTATATACTCATCGCATTATCATGTTCCTTAGACGCGGCACCGCGGGCCTCCATGGTACGGGCTGTTGCCTTTCCGCGGTGCCGCCGCTCTCCAGAGCCAAATAAAGATATTATTATTATTATTAAAACAGTGCAAAGGGTGGGGCGCGCGAGCGTCTTGAGACGCGGTTTGCTCGGCTCGGGTTGAGACGGTCCCGCACGGCTCGTGCGCTGGCTTTGTCAGTGCTTTCCTTCCCCAGTCTCAGCTGAGACGCTGTTTCTAGCAAGTCGGCCCTGGTTTGGACCGCACGTTCGTTTATTCTACCGTTGAATATGGACGTGACGAAACCCTAACATGCGCCAAGTTTTCAGTCACCAAGAGTTATACCTTCTTACTCGAGCGACGCTAAAACGGCTTAAATTAGTCGTGTCACATATTTAGAGCTCACGACCACCGCTAGGGGCTGTTTCGAGGCCTGTGGTTGGCCCCGAGATGCTCGCCTATTCAAACCAATGTATGGGCAAACCAGTGGCGGTCCCAGACATTGGTTTTAGAAGGGGGCGAGAGTGCTGCTCAAATAACAAAAAAGAGAGCATCACACTTTTTTGTGAATAAAGATTTTTTTTTATTAGTCCCACTGTTTGCAAGTCGGAAATGCGCAACATGTAAACCTTTGCTCGCAATATAGGCTGTAAAATAAAAAAATATATTGGCTGTTAAATAAAAAAATTTATAAAAAGCGATCTGATTTGGGGGGGGGGGGGGCGGCCGCCCCCTCCTCCCCCACCCCCCCCCCCCCCCCCCCCCCCCCCCCCTTAGGACCGCCACACAGGCGAAACTCTCCCAATAAACGGCTCTGCTCGAAACACGTGCCGCGCGCCAATGTGGAAAAACATGGCGTCTGCAATCTAGCCTGCAGCGCCGCGCTGTGCCGACATGATCTTCCCAAGGGCTGCACGCGTTGCACGTGCACTTGTGCATCGACGCGACCTTGCGCAATTTTTAAAACATTAAAGGGACAATGAAGGCAATTTAGGACATCTTTTTGGCGATTGAACTGGGTTCCAGGCACGTCTCAGGCCACGTTGCCCAAATTTCAGCCGAAACCGGCGCTTGTGTGCCGCGCAAATCAATAAAACAGTCGCGGTAATAATTGCACCGGGATCGACTGGGGCGACGCCCCGAGAGTTGCGGGAGAAGCCAGGAGAAGCGGAGCTCGCGTGACCGATGCGGGGCCAAGACGCGCGACGTCACAAACGGCGCGTCGCGCCGTTTGTGACGTCGCGCGTTTTGGCCCCGCCAAACGGGCTGACGCGCGCCGTTTGCGACGTCGCGCGTCAGCGATTGGTCGCTGACGCGCCGCTTTGACGGCCAGAACGGCCAGATCGCTGCCGCTTTCCCTCGGCATCTCCCCGGCGTCCGTCCTTCGGCATGCGGGCCGCTCGTTGCCGGCTGTGCGGTCTCCGTCGGGTGATAGCAGAGGCCGCCACGCACGTACTCCCGTTCCGTTGGTGTTCGGTTACCGAACGGAAGCTCGAACTCGCTCGCGAGAGCGGCATTGCCGTCCATGTTGACAAATTCGGCGAAACGACCGCGCCACCGCGCTGCTATAACCCACCGCTGTAACCAGAGTCTCGACGCCCTAAATGCTACCGGTACCGACAATTCACGTGTGACATCACTCCTACGTCACCTCCGTTTTCGGAGGCCCAAAAACGAGAAACGCAGATAGTTGAGTTTCGGTTTCTTCAGTTCTTTCGTAGGTATAGAAATATGCGTCACAAATGTCTATAAAAATTTAGGCAGTATGCCAGGTTCCCAAGAAGCCTAAAAACACAATTTAAAAAAATTAAATTAAATCGCCTTCATTGTCCCTTTAAGCAGCGAAGGTGTGTTCGTCCTGACCCTGAGAAGAAAACGCACAGTGGCTTAATTGTCCACCGCCGCAGAACAAGAAGCCCTTGGAAGATTTTTCGGACTGTGCGCATTCTGCAGGCGTTTCGTTCGAGATTTCTCGAAAACCTTTTGCGCCGCTTCCCAACCTAACGGAAGACTGCGGATGCTTCACTGGGCAGAGAAAGCGCAACAGCTCACGTAACGATGAGCTGTAACAGGGCTTCAATACGCCTCGGATCCTCGGATCCTCGGCCATTTCGACCAGTATGCCGAGACTGAAGTCCACACTGACGACGGTAATACGGAACTTGGCACGGTACTGGGACAAATACAGGAATACATTAAGCCAGTGATCGCGCCTATGAAAGTTGGACGCTCTCCAAGGCAGGGACTCCACTTACTCCACGACGGAGAACAAATGCATTGCGGTCGTCTGGGCGATAACTTTAAGTTTCGTCCTACTTGTACGAAACTTCCTTCCAGAGTGGTCACGGACCACCACTCGCTCTGCTGGCTTGAGAACCAGGCCACCGCAGGGCGCCTTTTCCCGATGGAGCCTATACGACTGCGATAATTCGACATGTCCGTGGTATACAAGTCCGGCATCAAACACAGGAGCGCGGACTGTCTGTCAAGGGAACCTGTCACCAGCGACGGAGACAACGACGGGGAACGTGTTCTCGGCGCAGTCAGCGTCCCGGCAGTATGGTGGCACTTCCCAACGGGCCGACCCTGAGCTGCGCGCACTGATCGAAGAGTCTGGTAGGAGGAGGAATTAGAACTCCCCGCGTCTTCTCACGAGCTCCTGGCAAGCCTTGCCGTCCGACAAAGCGTGCTTTACAAAGAGAACTTGGGGAACACCGATTCGGCGTGGCTCCTGGTAATCACCGCCTGTCTTCGACAAATGATATTCGAAGCCCGCTAGGACCATCCGGCGTCAGTGCATCTTGGCTACAACAGGACACTGGCCCGAATCCGCGAGAGGTACTACTAGCCCAAGCTCCCGAAGTCCGTCCATCAGTACAAAGGTCGTACCACGAATGCCAAAGACGCAAGAAACCACCAACGCAGATCGCAGGACTGTTGTAACCGATCCCACCGCATAACGCCCCGTTCCAGCAGATCGGAATGGATCTACTCGGGTCATCCCCCAAGTTTACGCAGGGAAATCGGTGAATAGTTGTCGCGACGGATTTCCCTCACCCGATACGCCGGGACGAAATCCCTCTCACTTGAGACAGCTCTGAAAGTCGGCAAGTACCGAATTCAGTCAATCGTTCTTGGTCACGGCGTTCCTCAAGTCCTAATTACGTCGTCAACGGTCGCTGCTGATTTCTCGACGTTAGTTTTCCCTTTGTTTTCGATACAAGTTCACCGATTAAACCGTTCTTTTCAGTTCATTATTCATTGTCTCGTTGACTTCATCCGTGACAATACTATATTAAAGGATCAACGCTCCTCCGTTGAAGCCGGCGCGAAGATATGTTCTCTTCACTCAAACCTTCATTTTTTTAATCCCATTTTTGTCGGTCAAAAAAGAAAAAACAGCAACTGTAGCAAAAAGTAAAAAAAAAGACAATAGCCAGAAACTAAAGAAGACGCAACAAAAGAACACCAAGGACGGAGCGGGCGAGATGAACTAAACCACGATTCCGAGAAGCACCGATCAGCCGTGAAGATACAAAGCGAAGACGTATGCCTTAGAAAGTAAAAATAACCTAATATAAAATGCTAGTACACGCTTCTTAAAGAGACCTCACACGTTGGCGAGATAGCCGCCATTTTTCACAAAGTGAAACCTAGTTTTCCGCTGACACGGAGCTTGTACTGCGATATTTCAGGCAACTGCTGTTATTTGTCCACTTTTGATCTAGAGTTCAGAACCCCTCAAAGTGGCAAATAAAGGAACGTCCACAGTTTGTGCGCTGCTCACCCGCCTGTCCATTTTGTTCTCGTTACGAAACGTTTCAGTGAATTTGAAACTAGATAGAGCGCACGCCATCGGTACCGAGTAAGACAAACATTAGACAAAACACATCACATAGATTTTGTTTTGCTTTTGTATCCCAGAACGTGCAATGGACAAAGACCGTAATTAAGGTCATGTTATTTTATGTTGGTGCAGTTAATTTCTGATTCCAGTGACTTGGAAAAAAATGGCAATTATATTAACAAAAGTTACTTCAGTTCGCTCGCCCTGCTAAAAATGTTCTCGATATCTAAGATAGTGCGGAATTTGGTTCAGGACTAACGATCCAAGTAGTCTTGATTAAAACAGCGAGCTTTACTTTATCCAAATACGAAGAGAACAGTATAAAACGAAACAAAAAAGAAATACGGCGGAAACCTTACGAAAGAAAAACATAAGAGCTCAGATGTATTTACCGCTTGCTTCGACATAGCGCACTACAGAAGCGAAATGGATACGCTAGAACAGAGTGTCGAACCGAAATTTTCATCGGTTTGGTTCCGGTTCGGGTTTACGGTTTTCGGTTCAGTTCCGGTTCAGTTCCGGGGAGCAAAAAGTAACGTTTCGAACTGGTTCGGACCGGATCAAACCGGTTTGAACACGCTAAATTGAGACTATATTTTACACGTTCTTTTGGCAATAGGCACTATTTCAACAGTGGAACGTGTAACTATATAGCTTTTATTATTCGTAGTATATACTTTTATTTCCAGGTACCAAAATGAATTGCGTTATTTAATTTCGTTGAAACAGTTAAAGAAAAAGCTAGACTTAACATATACGACTCAACATCTGTTTGTTTACCTCAGTCGCATATATTTTACCTGAATCGAAAGCTCATCAGCCTGGTAGCTCGATCGCTTAAAATACCTTTGATTGGTACAACTTTGCGTCGCAGTATTAAAAGTAAGAATCCTGTTGTGCTCTCGAACCTATGAATGAATTACAGTGCACTAAAATCATGAAATAGGCACGTCCTCGCCAAATATATTCGAAATCTAGTTTACAAAATACGTTTTACAATATACATGATGACTTGACGCAACTGAGTTAAAAGCAATAATATTTTCAAAATGCCAAAACAGTTTTAGGACAAACCCTTTCAGTCTACCTTTTATAAAAACACTGAGCGGCAATAACAACGCTTGCTTTCCTGAGCAATATTGTTTACACTCAGCGACGTTATGCATGCGAATAACCACGTGCAGAAAAGAGTGACCTTCGTACTTAGATCCGATCTGGCCTAAAATAGCGCATACCTAAGTGAAAAGTTTCTGACATAGTTTGGCGTTTGATGTTTGTTCTTGACAAGATGCCGGTCAATACAATTTGCAAATAAGCCTCACCCTTGCTAATTGTTTTTTTCTCGTTAATTAGAACAAAGTAGTATTTTATACTCTACTCGACATTGCAGCTACTCAATTGGTTACTTTCTGACGGTCTGCGTGCTAAATCTTCTTTATTCCGCCACGCGCCACTGTGTACTTTGTTTTCGTACAGCCCACAGACACATAATATTGTTGTTCATCACATAAAAAATGCAACATAGTTTTATATCCTTGAGAAGTTGAATACGCTTCAGGAACACATATGTAATTAAAACTAAAAAAAAAGATTGTTTAACGTTCGCCCAAATCACTTATAGACGTGCCTGTCGAGGATAAAACGCTGACAAAAAACTTGCAGAGCATATTTCAGATCATTTTAGTGTGCATTCACTTACGATGTATATTTTTACGATGTATACACCTTTTCTACGTGGGCGCCGCCATCTTCGATTCTGGAACTTCCGGTATGCGTGAAAACACTGCTTTCTTCTCGCCTCAACAGTAAAACGTGTTAACAGTTTAATTGCAACCATCAGTCGTTCTTGTTAAGACCCTTCTATACTCTTTTACTTTTTCGGGCTGTAATCTTTTGCTTCTTGTTCGGAACGCATACCGGATAGGGGGACGACATGGCTGGGTACGAGGCTAAACGAAAAAGGTGTATATCTTACTATTATGTCGGCCCTTTATTTATGTTGTCAAGTCTTCAGTCAGTAACAATATAATTTTACAGCGACACTAGCCCTCTGTTAAGGGCTAGTGTCTCCAGGATCGTGTCTTCCGCAAAGAAATGAAGACACCGAACTCTGGACACCTACCGCCATCTATGAGCGACAGCGACAAGTCACGTATCTGATCGCCGCCGCCGCTCATAGATTGCGGCAGCCTTTCCACTCTGGCTTGCCGACTTGCGGCCGGCCATTACTTTCCATTGTACAGCTCCGCTGGTCTCCCTTCTTCACCAAAGTGGAAAGGCTGAATTTTTTTCATTGTCATCAATAAATTTGATTGCATGAAGTTCACATAACCGCTCGAGACCGATCTACGGGAGGATGGTAGTCGAGAATACGCCGTCTGTTGAGTTTGCGGAACTGGCTTTTTGTTCGCTGTTTGGCAGCGTGAAACACCAGGTCCCGGGGTGCGCCAAAGAAGACTCTGTGCTCACATTATAGATCTGAAGTAAAATACGTTAAATATGCAGATAAAGGCATAATAAATGGTATTCTTCTAAATAATATCATACACGACGCCTTGCTGCAAAAAGAAATATATAGTGATGAATGTTTTAAACATAAACACGTTTGACGTAACTCCGTCTGGTTGGGTCAAAATGTTAGAAAGAGAGACCTTCTCAAAAGTCCTAAACAGTTGGGAGCCCGACGCTTCAAAACCGATTCCGCTTCTTTATCCGGGGCGACTATTTGCACGTGGAGAACAGTAGCTTCTTTTATATCTATGGTGTGTCATTTGCTTTACTCACTTCTTCTTCAAGTGCCCTAGTCCGTTGATACACGCCGATGGTTAAGCACCTGTCGACCTATTGAAACGTTGGGCTCCTAAGCGTTTAGGACCTAGTTGGTTATGGTCCGTATTTCTCTAAAAGAGATGCGTGAAATGATGTTCCTACTTGCGTACAAATAGCGCGAAGAAGAGATAGTATATTTCTAATCGAAATCACATTTGGACATCGGCTTGCACGAGCTCGAAACTTCGCAGAATACTGTCTCGGAGTTATATTCGATGTTACGTGCACTTGTTTTGGGGCCTCATTTTACAATCTCTTTTTTATCAGTCATGCGCGCTCCAACATTTCAATTAGGCTGCCGCATATCATCGCGAGACTGCTATACATACTTTCGCAACTTAAATATTTTGACATTCCATTTTTCTATACTTCGTTTCAGCTGAACGGGGTACTGCAAAGGGATGAAGAAAACCAAATGCTGCATCCAAAGGTAGTGCCTATCACTGTCAAACACGTGCGTTCAGTGACGACATTGGTCTAGAGCAGGGATTTACAACTCAAAAATGTCATGAGCCAAAACAAATGTTTATTGGAAACTGCGCGGGCCGCAGTTTGACACGTTGCACCTTTGCTGCAGACATGTTTTCAATATCTGACATCATCACGCTGGTTACCGTCTCGAGCACATCTCGCAGTCGTCATGTCTTCGGACCGCATGTTGTGCACTGGTCCAGAGCGTCGGAGAATGATGACATAGAACTCTAAAAGTAGGACAGGCTGAATAGGCGAAAGTGACCCATTCTGATCCTTCCAGCATGTGACTCTCACTCAAATTTTTGCTTGGAACACCCGTAAATTGGTGGAGCGTTCACATCTTCATGACTGGATGCTAATTTCCAGCACTTAAAGCCTGGTTCAGACAGTTGCGTTTGACTGCGTTGCGGCAGCGAGAAACCAGGACATCCCTGCTGCTTATATCGCGTGCCAAGAAGATTCCTTGAATTGGATTGCACGCTTCACGAAGCACAGATGTGCCGGTGACTCGCTTTCGGTTCTCGCCGCAACGCAGTCAGAACGCACTCAAACGCACTCAACTCAAACGCACTCAACTCAAACGCACTCAACTCAAACGCAAGTGTCTGAACCGGCCTTAAGGCCGGTTCAGACGCTTGCGTTTGAGTGCGCTTGACTGCGTTGCGGCGAGAACCGAAAGCGAGTCACCGGCACATCTGTTGCTTCGTATGAAGCGTGGAATCCAATCCAAGGAATCATCTTGGCACGCGATATAAGCAGCAGGGATGTCCTGGCTTCTCGCTGCCGCAACGCAGTCAAACGCAGTCAAACGCAACTGTCTGAACCGGGCTTTAGGAAGGTCGCGCATGGTTGTTGCACGCTCTTGTCATTTCGGTTTCCTATTGGCTCAGACCAAGGACATCATCAACAAAGGAAAATGTTCTCAAAATTCTTAACTTCTTTCACCTATTATGTTCAAAATACACTCAATTTTTTTTTTTTGATGTTTAATGTGTTGCTAGAGTCTCACTCACTAGTTCGAGCGAACGCGATTCGAAATTAAAAAAGATGGCAAGAAAAGTTTTGCAGGGCTCTTTTAAGTCCGGACCAACGTTAGTGGATTACCTCAGTTGTGGAACTCCCCCGTGGAAGGGGTATCCTCTCACTCGCGTCAGTCAGCCTCCCATCATTCGAAGCGCCATCTTTACGAACTGTGTTTTACATAGACCAAATCCTCTCTATCTTAGGAAAAGTGGCGCCATTCGTTGTTGTGGAACTGCTCCAGACACGTGCCACGGGCTACTTCTAGGAAATACATGGCGTCTGAAATCTAGCTCAGTGCTGCGCTGTGCAGCCTAGATCTTCCCAAGGAGCTGCGTTGCACGTGCCCGTGCATCGGTGCACCTTGCGCTACCTTTGAAACGTGAAGGGCTTTACCATCGGCTACAGTGGACCGCCATCTAGACGTTGCGCTTCAAAACGTACGTATTCCATAGAATCAGACTTGTACACGTTACCGAAAGAAAGTAACCAATTACCATTACAATTACTTTACTGTAAAAGTAACAGATTACAATTACAATTACAGCCTCAAAAAGTAATTAAAGAATTACTCTAAAGTAATCAATTACTTCCCAGCGTTACTTTTCATTAAACTTTTATTACGGTAGCATAATCACTTGAAGACTCGTGCTCAGTTGTTCCGAAAAAAAAAAAAAAGCTTTGCTGTTTTTGTTTAGGGCTGAGTTAGTGACTCGAACACAGCCACTCCTTCTCGTTAAAAGAGATAAAAAGAGCGCTCTTTAAATACATTACTCACAAGAGGCTGGATAAGGTCATTTTTGATGCCTTGATGCAGTCTCCGGTGTACAAAAAGAAAAAAATGCATCCGTGCTCAGTGGTTTCGAAAAAGAAAAAAAAATGACCGTTGCCCAGAGCTGAGTTACTCCAGCACATCTAACCTCTCCACCCCCCCCAAAAAAAAAAATAATAATAATAAAAAATTTGAGAAGTTGTAATGGGTCATTTTGTAGTCGATTATAGCAAAAAATTAATTCAATTACAAGGATCGTTACTCCTTAAAGGAAGTAATTGAAGCGTTACAAAATTACAGTAAAATGTAATCGGTTACAAGTAATCCAATTACTTGTAACGCGTTACGTATAAGTCTGCATAGAATACACTGCAGTTACCATAGGCCCCAAGCTCTCAAGTTTTGAGCAGCGCTCCAGGCGAGAAAAATATAATATTTGCCTCGCGTTTCGAACATGCGTCAATGGACTTCCCCACTGCAGTTTCTTTACACTCCGTTCCATCCTAAGTGCCAGCGTAGCAGAGGCTAGAAGAGCGATCTCCGAGCTTTTAGTGTCCCTGCCAAGCACGCGCGCTCGTGCAGTGCGAGCATCGTTCAGGGGAACACGCTTTCTAAGTAACTCCGGCTTCGCTATGAAGTAAAGTGAAACATACGGGCTCCAGGAGGGCATGAAAGAAAGCAATAGAAATAAAAAAGCTGAAAGAAATATTTAATGAAACACTGAGGCCGCGAGCTGCATAATTATTTTAATTCTATTTTTTTTTTCATTTTTTTACACGTTTTGTCATTGCGCGTGTACAGATGCTGACAGATGCAAGCATTCGAAAGTGGCACGTGCAAAATCGAACGTTACAGCGCCGCCTGGATGGTGCTGCCAGCATAACATGGTCGCGTCTTGCGGATGCGCTCGCGCCCCTTGCCCGAGCGCAACGGGTCTATACTATAGCAGCCGTCCGACGCGTCGAAAGGCGGGAAGCCAGTCGTGGTGAGTGAGGGGGGGGGGGTAGTACATTCCAGTACTTGTTGACGTACATGACCAGGCAATCCTTGCACACCGTGCCTTTGTTTTGAGTGCCGATCAGCGGCCTGAAGTGCGTTTTCAGCTGAACTCTTGTTTGGTGAAATATTCGTCCGTTGAGGCGTCAGTGGCGATTTTGAAGCCAGACCTGGATAGCTCTTCCAGTTTAATTTGAAACGGGAGAAGGGTTTTCTAACACATCGCAAAAACTTGTTTTTGGAGTGGTAGGCAGCACATGGCATGCCTGCCATCTCCAAGTATGCGCTGATGTATGCCCGAGGGCGGCCGGTTAATCAACCAACAATGACCTACAGCAGACGTGACCGCGTACTCATATAAAACCCGAATAGAAATGTATAACGAGCTTACACTTATTAATATATTTAGTACATATGAAGATTTCGGATCAGAAACTCAATCGAAGGCGAACATAGGAGATTATCACAGACGACAGTGAGAAACAAAACAAAAAAACAATAACAACAAAGTTGCAGACGGCCCTCCAGATGTCCGGGCATAGCGTAGCAGACGAACCGGTGGTAGTACGCGACGAAGCGGAAAGAAAGAAAGTAAAAACTAAGCCAAACAAAGCAAAGCAAAATACGCTATAATTCGAACTCAGGTCAAACACAAGAAAAAAAAACATAAACGCAGGAGGAAGAAAGACCGCGGCGGCGTAGCGTCGTCTCAAACATAAAAAGAAAGTAGACATTGAAAGATATGAAGAAAGTGCACGACCGTCCAACGAGTGCTTTCTTTTTTTTGTAACTCCGTTTTTATTAGTTTTAGTAATCGCGTCAGATTATGCATCTGTACAATCGACGTCTTCCAGAGCATACTGACATCGCAGTGACGTACGTGGCTCGAAATGGCAATTTGCTTCTTCATCCGAGGACGATCGGGATTATTCAGCTCGCCTATTCGACGAAACGGTGTTTAAGCAATACATTCATGAGAAATTGGAATTGCAAAACAAAACGAGTTGATCAATATTAACAGTAAAGTGGAACCGTAGATATGTTCTAATTTTTTTTTTGCATTGCCTTTCTTAAGAAACAGGGCGAAGCTAGATTTGTGTTTTGCCTGGCTTACGTAAGTTCTGACAGTGTTTTCTTCAAGAGAGCCCGAAACATTGCGCCCAACAAGCTGTAACATCTTGCCCGCGCGAAGAAAATATCCTTGACTCATGAAATGGAACCTATTTATTAACATTCAAAGCAGCGAATACCCGTGACAATTTTTTTTCATTGGTCACCTCGCGCAGAGATAGGCAAGACCAGACTTGTGCTAATCTCAATACTCTACTCAAGATACTGTATTTCAAATACTTCTGAAGTATCTTTGTATCTTGCAAATACTTTTGATCGAGAGTATTTAATACTCTATTTTAAATACATTTCTGAGTATCTTGTACTCATTATCTCAAATACATTTTTGACATTCCGCCATTTTACGAGTTTTTCTGTATGAAGTGGCGTGGGCGTGGCACCAGCAAACGTGAACATTCTTTGGTGCAATCAAATCTTGTTGCTAGCTCCGATTAGCTGCGGTGACTTTGGTTGGGGAACCCTTTGGTTTAGCTCGTAAGAAAAACATCGCTTTTTTTGCCGATTGTAACTCATATTTCGGTCCAAAGTTCGTACGATGAACGTTTTTCCCTCACCTTTCCAAAGGTGCTTTTTTAATTCCCAGAGCTTCTCCCAAAAATCCTCAAACAAAACGGGTGGTTTTACGGAGGTTAGAATTGAATGCTACACTGAGGCGCGACGCAGGCCAGGAAACGACCTACGACAACGATGCAGACTTGAACGTCAAGAAAATAACAAAACAAAAACAAAAAAAGATAGTGGACAGAAAAAAAAAAGACATTTTGTTTTGCTTGTTGTATGTTTGACCCCCTACGGCAAAACGTCTAGTCCTCCTTTTCTTTATTTTCTTTTGTCGTCAGTCCGTCACTTATTGCTCTCGCGAACATTTGTAAGCGAACATTGATAAGCGGAGAACAAGACAGGAAACCAACTAAAAGCTGCATGACTTCTCAAAATCCCAACAAAGCGCCCCCCCCCCCAACGCTTAGTGCCTCTTTGAACGCAACCAACTTGAAGAGTGCAACCACTGCCGATGGCTTTTATGTGGGTTCTCTTCGTTATCCATTCACTCATATCCCTATCCCGAATTCGTTTATAGTGAACTCCCCATATAAGGAATATGGATTAAGGGTCCCAGACCCTGTCAAGCTGTCTCAACAGCTTTTTGTCTGGGACTCCTTCCAGTGTTTCTGGAAAATAAAGCTTGGATTTGATTTGATTTTGATTTGAGTTAAACGATGCGTCTAAGCGTGCGCCGCAGGACGTGATATTCAGCGATGTCACTATAGCTAAAGCGACCTCTTTATTTCTGTCCCAGAAATGTTTTGTAACATGTATCAGTGATATTGCCACGCGCGTCGCCAAGCGAGCGCCTGGCCGAATGAGTTACCGCGCTTGGCTCTGCACGGAGCCTCCGGGTTCGATTCCAGGGAGCGGACTCCTCTTTATTTTATTTCAACTTGACAATCTCGTAGGTTCGAGAACCTTGTCGTGTGATCGAGTTACGAATGTTCTACGCCAGGAACGTTCTACGCCGAATCTTCGAGAAACCCACGCGGGTGCAAAAGGTGCTCCGCGTGGCGGTAGCGAAAGCTGGCGCTGGGAACCTCCTTGGTTTGATTCCCACCGCCCCCGCCTCTTTCGATCTGGATGAGTTTCGCACCGGCAAGCGTTCGTGATGTCACTACTGCGTGATGCACGTTAAAACCCCATGTTAGCGGTTGTACTGCACTGGCTAAATTTCTCATCTACAGCTAAGAGACCGATCACCCGTTGAGGCGTATCTCCATCAAGGCTGTATAAACATACAAAAACAAGCGAATTTCTTTTTCCTTTTTTGGTTCGGTGTCAGTCTCGTCCCAGCGCTCGATCCTGCTGTTTCGCCGACATCGACGCCTGCGACGCTAGCCTTTCTCTATTTTCTTTTGGGCACAAGTTCTTAAAACGTTTAGTTCCTTCAGTTATTCGCCGCCTCATCTTTCGTCAGTTGTGACAATATCCCGCTCCTTATACGTAGTATGACTGCATAAAATAGCCCTACGATGTTTTTTTTGTTGCCGTTTTGTGTTGTTGCGTGCTAATAAACCATTCTGGTAAACCATGCAGATTTGCGCAACTGTATAATTGTTGTCACTGACGTCGATTTAAAGTACGCAATGCGGAGGTATCTTCAGAAGTAATTGAATTACATTTTTAAGTATTTGTATCCTACTGAAGATACTTTACAGTGAAAGTAACTTGAGTAGTACTTAAAATACTTTATGAAGCAGGTATTTAGTAACTTAACTTAAATACTTTTATCGAGTATTTTGTCCAACACTGATTTTTGGGAATGACACAACACGCTTAAATTCCTTCACCCTCGATCAATCATGGTGACCTTGTAGGGGCCTTGTCAGGTTGACCCCAATACTACAAAAACATATTTTAGGGGACGAACCATTGCAAGAGCGGGTTGCCCCAGTAACGAATCATCCTATGACCACATGTTCCGCTGTGACCAACGGGCCTGTTGCCAATCGTCCTGTGACGCATCGTCATGTGACGGATGGATCGCATCCCGCCTGGAACGCGTCTCCGAATGGTGTGTCTTGCGTCCTGTTCAGCCACGCACGCATCGGAAGTCAACGAATGACGTCTACCAAAAGCCGGAGTGTCGCGCGGTTGGATATCCAAATCCTGGTGGTTGGTAGTAGAAGTTCTGGCAAAAAAACACGCGACCCAACGCGAGTGTCGCCGTCGTCGCGGCGTCCCACCCCTGCCCGAAGCTTCCATGGACTTTCAAGGTGGAGAGCGATGTGCGAGAAAAACAGGCGTCTGCAACATACACCACCGCGGCTGCGACGCCGCCAGGGTCGCGACCGGCGACAGCGTGACGCCTGTGACGCTATGACGTCATTGCGCGGAAATAGGGGGACCACTTTTTTGGACGCGGTAAACATACCGAGTCGAAGACGCGTTCCAGTGGCACCGTATACCTTCTGTATAAGCTGCTGAGAACAGGCATGCCACAATCACGCACACTAGTTTCTGAGAGTCGGTAGAGACGCTGGCCGCGACGTGTCCCGAACATTCTATCATCTGTCTGCAGCCCCTGAGATTGGGGCATCAGCCGATCCAAGCGCAAAAAACTAATCATGAAGCGAAAAGAGGGAACCTTGTAAGTCAAGCCCTGTATTTATTAAGCTGTCGGTGACTGTGGGGCACTCAGTATAGACGTTTAGAAGCACCTGCATGCATGCTTTCACTTTCATGAAGTTGAAGCAGCAATCTTTTGCTGTGTGTGTGTGTGTTACTCAAGCAAATGGGTAGTGCATGCGGAATCATTGCGGATGTATGCTTTTTTAAGTACAAGACATCTCCTTTGGAGGGAACGATAATATTTTAGTTATTTATTTCCAAAAACAAATTTCTGCATTAGCAAGTCATTTCATTAGGGGTGAGTTCTCAAAGCATTCATAAACCCTCACGCGAATATTTTAAAAAATTATATCAATCAAACACAACTTCTCTACTAGCTAGTGCACAAAGATGTATTCCTGAAACATCACTCGACTGAACAAAATTATATTACAGAAAATACTGTATTACGACATGTTGTAATATGATATTAAGATAAAAAAGTATATCATATTACGAAAAGGTTGCCTTCACCCGTAGAAACTAAACAAACAATACTTTCTCCGTGCTCAGAATTTGCTAATCTTCGTTCCGCCATTGCTGGAGGAGAAAGGGCTCCTCAGCATCCGTCCAAGGGCTCATTGATTTCTGAGTCGGTGCCCGCGGTACATCCTGCTCTAAACCCTAAATCTCGCGACAGATATCAGTAAAACTCGGGCTACATCGTACTGAAACATAATTTTCTTTAGATATATAATTATCTTTTTTTTAGGTTGCCCAGAAAATAATCACACTGGGGTGGGTTTTTTCCACGTCAGATCATGAAATGATAGTCTGGGTCATCTTTTTTATTATATTTATGTGAAATGTATATTTGAAAGACATGTTTTTTTGGTGAGCATTCAACTATTAGCTCCGAGCGGGACCGATTAGAGCGCTGCGATTGCTATATGGCGTAGTAGTGCTGACGTAGTAGACAGTATCAGGTGATGGGGCCAAGCATTTTCTTCGTTTTGCTTTGCTTTGGTTGTATAATTTAGCGCGTAGCAGCAGAAACTCGTTGCTAAGTGTATTTTGTTTTTCCTGTGACGAATAACTTGCGTAGGACGAAACCTAAAAGCAAATCCGAATACACCGAGCGCAACGATCGGAAGCTGTGTGTAGATTACGATGGAATCCTGCGATAACTCCATGACGGCCAACACCGCTACGGATACTTCGATGTGGAGACCGACGAGCAACTTTCTACGTGCTTTTCCCGACTTCAAACAGCAAACGAAAGGAAATACGTACCATAAAACCCCGAGAGAGTTGCCCCCGAAAGATAACCCACTCCTATTTTTGGCTTGATTTTCTATATATTTTTTAAACACCGAAATATAGTCCACTCCTAGTAATAGTAGTATTACGGATCAATGATGGCCTCGGCGTTTTAATGCGGCTAGTTCGCTATGGCGGGATATAAGCGAACGTTGCTGACTGGGAAGTACAGTCATCTTTGCTTCGTTGCCCCTCGCCACCATAACAAGCTTGGAAGGGACACGACCTAAAACTAGCAATTTTTTCAAACTTTTCTTGATTGTACACTGAAAGTTAGCCCACTCCATATTTTCAGCCGATTTGATCTTAATGTTAGGTGGGCTAACTCTCGGGATTTTACGGTACTCGAAATTACAATTTTAGGTGAAGGCCGCCGCTTGATACACGTATTTTGAAAGCAACGACAACAATCCCACCGACTTGAGCGGCTGTAGAAGTTGGTGGGAAGGCTTATCAAGGTCTTGTCGGAAGGCCTACAAGGCGCTCGTCAATCACTGCCTCCGATCAGATGCCTCGTTTTATAAAAAAATATTTGCGCGACTTCTTTTTCTTTTTTGGTCCGTCTTTTTTGTGAATAGTTTGAACCTTGACCTAGATCTTCGGGTTATAAGGTAAGTCTATCTCTTCATCGTCCCCTTGTCATTTTAGAACGTGTTGTGTGGTGGTGGCGGACGTTCCCGTCGCAATGACACACTCGTCAATTCTATTTGCTGCGTTCTTTGACGTACAGCTCAAATGAACACGGCACGTATTACGCTCGCATCATATGATACGCACACTTCATTTTTCGTGTGTGTCCCAAGAGCCACGCGAGCGAACTACGAAAAAACCGGCGATCGGAATGCCAAATTCATCGTCTGGACAGTCATCCTTGCGATTGATTTTTATTTGCTCTTTCTGTTCCCGATAAAGCTGAAAAAAATTTTGCCTCAGGAATTATGCCGTCCCATAATCTACCTTTTGATCACATAACAAGCCTCCGAAGCCATGACGACGGCCTACCATGGTCGTCGTCAGTGGGATAACACGAAGCTGGGTCACTGGATTCTGTTCTGCAGGCCGCGACGCTCGCTGTTGTCCACGCTGTCGTCGCGAAGCTTGAGTTTGATTTTGACGAGAAGCATAACAAACAAAAAAGTAGGTGTAAAGCACCTGATCTTTCGTTCAAGTTAGCGATTTAAACATGAATTGTGAACGATACACCTCAACTTACATGCTACCAACGTAGAGCAGAAGCGGTCACGTGGGTCCTTGCTGCAACGTCCCGACGAGGAGCCGTCAGGTAGAGCGCCACTCCTCTTCGGGGCTAATATGTGAACGTTGTGACTAATTTTCTTTCGCAGATAAACAATTTCGAAGCTCGAGGCGTAAAATAACATATAGCGTTTTGTACAGTCGTCAATTTCACACTTAAGCATGCACGTTGTAATATATTTTTTAATATAGCTTATGACACGTGCAGAAAATATAAAATTACACCAAATATTTTTATGCAAAAACGCTACAAAACACGTCAAGTAAACACGTTTCAGAAGACAATTTCACGATGATTTGCCTAGAAAATACTCCATAAAGAATTGCGCAAAATATATCAAAATCACCATCGTCAAATTCTTTTTACGATATATAAAAAATATTCCTAGCTATTATCGGAGTTCGGTTAATAATGCAGAAAGACAGCTAATTTCTCTAAATGTGGCTAAATTACACGCAATAGAACAATAATCTTTTTTTATTCATTTTTTATAACAGTTTTTCGGTGTCTAACTAACTTGTGATGGCAAAATATTGAGTAACATATGACCTCCCAAAGAAGAAAAGTGACAACAAACCTTCACTCCAATTGAGCTAGCTCGTCTTCCTTATAGGGGCTTTGCTGCATGACATCGGCTCCAAGGAGACATTTCCTAGAACCGACAAAGGCTGTATAGAAACGGTGTCTTCTCGTGAGATGTAGTAACGCTTCCTGTCCCTAGCTTTGTTTGCGTTGCCCCAAAGAGGCCTTCTTCCATCCTTCCCCTTTCTTCTCGTTCTTGTCGCTCAAGAAGGACTGTCGGTGGACGCCACTGTTGCCGACAGTAATGAACTTTACGCACAACTCATTACCGTGAAAATGAAAGCCCGTACACTAGTAGGTATGTCACCGCGAAAACAATGCTTAAAGGGAGCAAGGACTCCGTCAAGCTCTTCTTATAGCTTTGTTCTCTCTTTCCTGCATTTATGAACCGAAATGAAGGAAATAAAGTTCCTCAATAATAATAATAAAAAGTAGTACCTGGAAAGTCGGCATCCTGGTATTCAACATTGTGTAACGGCAAAGAAACCACCTTGCCATTTCTAGGCGTCGATGGGCACCGCACAATGGAATGCAGATACAAGTTGATAACCGCAAAGGTTTTGTTGTTGGGTGTTTCCATGTTAGTTCATTACAATGGACAGTCAAATGTCACATTTCTTTTATATTTCTGTAAGATATCTACTATATGATAGTCATGTCTTTGCAGAAGCACTCAGCTGAACACTACATACAGGTTGTTTCATGAAACGCGGGCCAAATCGTTCCCATAAAGAGTACGCATCGCACAGAAAAAGGTGTATGTACTATTGGTCCCTGCAAAAGAACAAATTCATAAAAAGAGAGCAGTGGTATAATTAGGTTAATAGTTACTTTTAGTAATTAACGTTGTAATTAATAAATTGAAATGCATCATTTCCACTAGAAACAAGGTGGGCATCTTCTAAGCTATTAAATTCACCCACGATATAACGATATAAGGCATTCCCAGGTTTTAACGGCGACACGAAAATCACACTAATTTAAACGCGTTATGAAAAAAAAGGAAAAAGGGGGGGGGGGGGCGGGGTTCTAGGAGGCAACGCAAGCAGACGCAAATATGAAGCTAATCTAGGGACTGCACGACTTCTACAGCCTACGATTGGTAGCACCGCTGTACCACCGTAGAGCTTTTGTCAGTTCTAGAGAATGTCTCTTTGAAGACGATGTCGTGCGGCAAGGCCGGTATAACGAAGATAAGCTAGTTTAACTTGAGGGACGGTTTGTGTCATTTTTCCCTTCGGAGGTCATATGTTACTGCCATAGGCTGCATATCAGGTTGCATTTAAGAACTTCAAAAAGTACAAAGACTGACAGTGTGTTTTGTGTATAACATGCACTCTTCGTATCATCCTTCAAACGTGTGTGTAGAGGCGGGCCTCAAAAACTTTACAGGAAAAGAAAAACAAATCGTCTTAAATTACTCTTCCTCGTCGTTCATGACGATCTTGGAAAAGACAAAGATATATGCATCACATTTTGCTTGCCGTAGACCAACAGACATTTGCACAGCAAAATCTAAAACCCTATAGCTATAAAACCGACACCTTCGAACTTCCTTTTTCCCGCACAAATTATAGATTAGAACAGACTACCCGCTGATGTTGTAAGTGCTACTGAATGTTTTAGAATGTTCTTCCAGATTACTGCAGCAAGCGAAGTCTGTGTGAATATGTTTTTTATTCACTCATGTAACAACCTCAAGGGAGGTGAAGAGTAGAAACAAAGAAGGAAAGAAAGAAAGAAAGAAAGAAGGAAGAAAGATGTTTGCCATCAAGGCTTTCAAGACACTGCAAACTATAAAGGTGAACTTTAGAAAATCAGCTGAGTTTCAACATTAATAATAGAACTACGACAATGACTAACCCGTTAAATAACCCGCTAAATAACCCGAAATTTTTGGAAAGAATAGGGGTCTTTTCAGCAAGCCATTCATCTTGTCTTTAGGAATAAAACAACCCCACAATGTCTTTTTATATGTTCGTAAAACGAATTTAAAATGCTACTTTCTTCTAATATTTTGAGCGAGCTTTTTCTGAAGTAGTTTGTTGGTAAATAGTTCTTTAAAGTGTCTCTAAAACGTGTTTACTTCACGTGTTTCAGCTTCTTTTCTTTTTTTGCATACAAAATTGTTATTCTAATTCTTAATGTTTTGTGTACTAGTCGTGAACTTTTTATAAAATTAATAAAAAACGATTATTACGTGAATGTTTCGGTGCGACATTGACGGCTGTACAAAGGACCATACAGAAACCTTAGCAATCTCCACTCCTCGAGCTTCGACATTTTATATCTCTGGAAAAAAAGTAGGTCAAACGTTCACATATAGTTGAATGCTCTTCCCCCAAAAAATGTCTTTCATATGTATGTTTTTTTGTTTTTTTTACATAAATATAAAATGTATTATTTGGACCATCATTGTATGATCTGAGAAGGAAACACCAAGTGGCCTTCGATGGTGCACTTTCACAAAACGGAAAATATGGGTGAACAGCAATATACACCCCTTAAACAATTTTGCTGTTGCTGCTGTTGTTGATATTGTTTATGCAAAAAAAATCTTCGCATTGCCAAGCGCTCATTTTTCGCCTAAATGCAGCGCTAGTGGTTCGAACCATGCGCCGAAGTTTCACAACTAATGGTTATCTCATTCAAAAGCTAAGAGCGATTTTCTGAAACTTTCAATGGAAAAATTGGTCATTTTCTGTCCTTTATTGGAAACCGGCGCCTTTCAACTCTATGTATTAGAGAGCTCCGTCGGCCACCATTCTACCATTAAAATGTCAAATAGATCACTTATACCTTTTGAATAAGATAGCGTTTGTTTCTAAACTCAGCATCTGGTTCCAACTATTAGCGCTATATTTGGCGGAAAATGAGTATTCAACGTTGCTATTTAAATCGGCAAAAAAATTTTTGCAATTCTCTTTTTTTTTTGGAGGGGGGGGACAAGTTGCATAGTTACACTCGACACACTTCAACAAATCAATACAAAATTCCTAGCAAATTGCAGTGCTATTCGTGGCACGTGAAACGTGTGGTTTCAAGAGCGATTCCTCTGCGATTCGCCTACGCTTATCGGTGCTCTTTATCGGTTAGTCTAGCGACTGTCTTAAGGCGTGGCATGTGCACTAGGTAGACCTTCCTGAATGGAGATGCCGCCGCAAACCCGAATATAAACCACTGGCACTCTTGAGCGCCAATCAGCG
Organism: Ixodes ricinus; assembly: GCA_037355805.1. Taxonomy (NCBI): domain Eukaryota; kingdom Metazoa; phylum Arthropoda; class Arachnida; order Ixodida; family Ixodidae; genus Ixodes; species Ixodes ricinus. The sequence continues at coordinate 29,919 of JAZHYW010052266.1, forward strand.
TTGAACTAGGGGTTGCGACGTCATCTCCTGGCTCAGTCAATCAGCATCGAGTTAATTGGCGGCTTCACTCTGTGGTTTCACAAATTGCAGGCCCCACTCACGAGACAAGGTACGTTTCCATGCGATAAAAAAGGAAGCGTTAGAGTTAATAATCTGCGAATCGTACAACAGCTGACGGAATACAGAGGCGGATACACAGATGCCAAGACCGCGGGTTGCGATACTGGTATGCTAGCGATTTTATTCAAGATGAGGGCACAATGTTGCTTGCGCGAGCGAATATTAAAACTGATTAATTGTCTGCAAAAACTAACACAAACATTTACTTCACGGAGAAGATGAGCCTATTCAGCAGCAACATTGGCAACCTTGTGTAGGTACACTAAGTCAGAAACCTGCCTCCTCTTGGACAAAATTTAAAAAAAAAATTATTAGAAACTTATAGCTTTCATTTAAAAAAGGTTCCCTGTACCGTATACTATACACACAAAATTTCCTTTTTTTTCTTTTTCTTTTTTTTTCGGAACGTGTTTAACAATTTTGCCTACAATTAAAGCAAACAGAGTCGCGGAGGCGGACAACATGTTGTCATTAAGAGGCTATCTGCTCTGTTGTCATCAAAAGCTTTCTTTTATCGGTTAAAGATTATACTTTCCAGAGGCTTATTGAGACATGTCTGGTCCTCTACACGTTAATCAGCTTCGCTTCACAAGGCACCCTAACAGGAGACATTTAATGCGTACTACCAAAACACTCGTGGCTTACGAACCAAAGCGGACACTTTTTTGCCAAATGTAGTCTCTTCCAATTTTAATATCATTTGTCTAACTGAAACATGGCTGAACGAGGAAATTTCAAGTGCAGACTATTTTCCACCTTTTTATACCGTTCACCGTCGTGACCGTGACTATGCTTTAACTCGCCAGAAATTCGGAGGCGGTGTATTAATCGCCGTAAATCAGTCAGTTACCTCGCATCGCAGACGTGACCTTGAAACCTACCCAGAATGCGTTTGGATAGAATTGCTTTCAAAAGATGGTTGTAACTACCTTATTGGGAATTATTATTTCCTCCCTATCGGATAATCGTATTTTTAATGAACACTTTGACACATTGGAAAAAGAAATTGACTTTTCAAAGTTCAGGGTGCACATTTATGGTGATTTTAACCTACCTGGTGCCAACTGGCAGTCAGGATTTGTTACTAGTCAAAGTAGTATAACAGCAAGCAAATCGTCTCATCTATTGAATTTTATACATTTTAATGGCCTTAGTCAATTAAACGGGTTTAAAAACAGCGCTGGGAACGTCCTTGATCTTTTTCTTTCAAATGTGCCGATCATCGGCTTAACTCTTGCCGATGTTTCGCTTGTTAAGGTCGACGCTTTTCACCCACCCTTTATTGTTGCTTTCCATAACTCGTTGAAATCTGCAGCTCGCCCAAAGCAGACGTATTACTCTTTCAACACAGGCGATTATTTTGGTCTTTATAGGTTTTTTGAAAATTACGACTGGTCCTCCATTTTAAAGGACGATTCAGTCGACTCAGCGGCGAAGTCGTTTACGACGGTAGTGAGGAATGGAATGGAAAAATTTATTCCAAAACGATCATCGAAACCTAGAAGATATCCTTCGTGGTATTCTAAGGATCTAATATATTACATTAAAAAAAATCGCATTGTCACAAATTGTACAAAAGAAATGGATCGCAAGTGTGGTATGCTAAGTTCAGCATTTATCGGTCTCTTGTTAAAAAGTTGTTTATTCATGACGAGTGTGTGCATTTAAACGCAGTAGAAGATAGTCTTTTCCACAAACCAGATAAGTTTTGGAAATTTGCTAGACAACATACAAAAGGTAGTACACACGGTATCTGTCTAAGAAGAAATTCTGATTATCTGTCTAACCCGAAGGATATCGCTAACTTTTTTGCAAGTCATTTCAGTGGTTGTTTTTCCTCTGATGTTCCTAAAGATAGTGCATTTCTTGGCGATCCTGTATACTCTGATGTTTGTGCAGTAGACAAAGTCACTGTTAGCGAGATCTTGGCGGCTATTAGGAAACTGAAGCCGAAACTAACATCTGGTACAGATTATGTGCCTAACTTTATTGTTAAAGGATGCTCGAATCTTTTTGCGCCTATCCTAGAGCATATATTTAATATTTCATTGAGTAAGGGTATATTTCCATCTGTGTGGAAAGAGTCTATTGTTGTTCCTATTCATAAGACGGGGGATACTTCGCAAGTTGGGAACTATCGCCCTGTATCATTGCTATGTTCTTTTTCAAAGGTATTTGAGATAGTGATGCATACCCGTCTGTCTTTTTATTTCAAGCGACGTATCAGTTCTTTTCAGCACGGTTTTATCAAGGGGCGTTCAGTCGAGACAAACCTCTGTTCCTTCCTTGATTATTCAGTACCTTTTGTTTGTAATCGCGGTCAAGTTGACGTTGTATATTTTGACCTCTCCAAAGCTTTTGATAAGGTGAACCACGCTTTGCTGTTGCACAAATTGTCGCGTAATGGTGTTTCCCCTGTGCTTTTATTATGGCTTGAAAGCTACCTGACTGACCGTCGTTGTGTCGTACGCATTTTAAATAACTTATCTGATCCTTTTTATCCGTCATCGGGAGTACCACAGGGCTCCAATTTGGGTCCACTTTTGTTTTTGATCTTTATCAATGAGATATCTACTTGCGTAGTAAACTCAAACGTGCTGTTATTCGCTGACGACATCAAGCTCTTTTTGAGTATTAGTTTGATCGACGACTGTGACCTTCTTCAGAGTGACGCATTGCATATTTTAAACTGGTGTCGGGAAAATTGTTTAATCATTAATCCAGAAAAAACTAAGGTGATGTCTTTCAGTAAAAAACGTGAAATTATACAGTATTCATACTCAATTGATGATAAGTGCATTTTAAGAGTATCATCGCTTCGTGATCTCGGAGTGTACTTTGACACTAATCTATCTTTTGGCTGCCATGTCGCCCATACTGCCTGTTCTGCATTTAGATTACTTGGAATGATCACTCGATTAACTAGGAAGTTTGCGAACTATGCTTGTTTGCTTCGTTTATTTTGTTCTATTATCAGATCGCGACTAGACTTTGGCTCTGTGGTGTGGAATTCACTGACGCTACGTGATGCAGCTAAAATAGAGTCCGTTCAGAGACGCCTTGTGCGCATAATTTATGACAAATACCTTGGCCGTAGGCATTTTTACAACTATGAACTCCTGCTCGACAAATTTGGCCTACAGTGTCTATCTCTCAGAAGATTATCGCGCGATGTAGCCTTCTTGTATAAAATAGTTCACGGGGACATTGACTCAACACTATTGTTCACAGTGAATTTGAACGTACCGACTCGCTCAAATAGGAGAGCTCTCACTTTTTATCCCCACAATCAACACATGATATCACCAACAACAAGAATGCAGACAAGTGTGAACAATCTTGGGCATGAAAATTTTGATATCTTTAATAGCTATGTTAATCTCAGTAGACAATTAGATGAGATTATTTTCCGTCGCTAAAATGTACTGTCGTGTTTTGTTGCATGCTAGTTTTATCAGTGGAGCATGTTTTACAGCTGTGCAATTTTTTTACTGTGCCACATTGCAGACCTTTGTTGGTTGTTGATTGGCACAAATAAAGGCTTTATGATGATGATGATGATGACAGAGGGCACCTTTATTTTGCCGCTACTTAGAAACGAAGTACTGTGAGCAGAAAATTAGATGCGAGTCCTGCAGACATACTAGATCGTAAAACATTAACCTATATAATAATTATCCTACACGAACATAAACTTCAAATATATATATATTATATACAAGTTTTATTGACCAGCCAAACACTCGTCAGTTGTAGCTTCAAAGTTTCATGACACACACTGACTCATCTTTATTCGCTTGCATGGGAATGAGCTCCACTCAGATGCCTTTTCGAGAAGTGGAATGAGACAAGCGGAATATTTCAAGATCATCAGCAGGAGCCAGGAGTTGCTACCGTCCCCTGACACCATGCAGGGACTTCCGAAAATGACGGCGCACAAATCTTCGCCAAAGGCACCAGATGGCTCGACGGTTCGCAGTCTCCAGCGGACTGCCGAAATTTCTCAAGGGGCTACTTAGTTTCGCAATCACCTACCCACACGAAAGAAGAGCAGAACACGTGGCTCGTTTGAGCCGCTAAACACACTCAGTTCGGCGCACACACACCCACGCGAAAACGTGCAAGGGGAACAAGCAGACCGCAACGTTGGCAGACGTTTAGGACGAACAAAACGAAACTAACAAAAAAAAATGACAGTCCCGGTATTGCGTGTGGCTTACGGAAGCCTGCCGGCGCGACAATGTCCCTGGTCTCGGAGCTCCTGATTTACAACCTCGGGGATTGTGGCGAAGTCCCGGCCGCTTTCGGGCGCCGCTATCTACGCTCATTAACGGCACGTACACATTGTCTCTCTTCTCGTACATTCTCGAACAAAGCGTTTTTCGTTTGCATTCTATGCACGCCTGCCTGCTGATTGGAATTCTGGTGGATCACTATATTATGTAGCGCTGGTGTTGTTTGCAAGTGTGCTTCAACTTTAGTTCGTTTCAGACTACGTTTTGCCGCAGCCTATGATCCGATCCTCGGGGGCCAATCAAGCAGCACTAAAAGCGCATCGTCATGGCGCTCGTCGTTTTTGTGCGTTTTCGGTCACCAGCTAAAGCTAAGCACGGGCAAAGAAAAGCGCAGAATCATGGCGCATTCACCGTGCCTTGATGGCGTAGCCGGTTATATCAAATTCACAAAAAAACAACGAGCGCCGGACGGAGTATATATATAGTGTAAGGTTCACATGCGGAGTAAAAACGTTAAAACAAAGCGCGAAATAGAAGAAAAAAATGGTATTCGTGATTTCGTAGTGCATAATAAACAAAGGCTTACTGAATCACGTTTAGACAATGCTCACAGCGTCGAGTGTATACGCAACGTCGTGGCGCTTGGGGCGAGCACGACGTTTCCAAATCGTTTTAATATCCCGGCGATAAACTCAATCGAAAAGAGTCACTTTTAAGCATTTTTCTACAGAGGCACTTGTAAGCGCTCATTTCCGGCAACAAATGCTCATGTACGAACGCAAAACCACACATCTACACCAGAAGCCCTACTCTCCCTCTCCCCGTCGTTCCTTACACATAGGCGCCTACTGCGGCAAGGATCTTTCTCGCACAAGCCGCCTTCCCCTTCCCCCCTGTACACCGCCGCGGTTCCGAAAAACCCAGACGATCGCGGGAGAGCGCCCCGTCTTAGCAGCCATGTCTGGCGTTAGACAAAGACGTTTTTCAACTCAACTCCATCGTTCCTGCTGCATCCCTGTAACTTCCGGCGACGCTCTCCCACCTCTCCAGCAGTTGCGAAATACCGACGTAGTCGCTCTGTGGTGACACGCTCCCTCTCCTCCCCACTGCCGCCGCCCAGGTTCCGTTCTCACTTCTCAGACCCCGTTGCAAACATTGTATAGCAGACTGGCTGAAAGAGAATCTCCTTCAACATGTCTTTGGTCAAGGCGCAGCTCACTATCAATCGCAGCACACTTTGTGTGGTCGTTTACACATTCTTGAACATTCAACACTCCGGAGTTGTTCTCGCTTATCTTGCAAGAAATCACTCAAAAAATAAAACAATATTTTTTTTTTACTTATTGCTTATTACTTTTTTTGGTAATCACTGTTACAGCAATCTGTCAATACTTCAGCGATTCTAAAAGCTACTTAAAAGTACGTATAAAAGGTAACCTGTATCATAGCGATACAATATTATTAGCAACAAAAATGAACAAAACGGAAGAATAGAAAAAGAAGCATCATGTAACCAATAAATATATTGCAAACATGTTGTTTTCTATTTTGACTCTTTCTTTTGCGAATCATGTCCTTCTTTATATATATATTTAAACTGCATTTCATCTACGACTAACATGTCATTCAATTAAACAGAATTCTCCTTTAACCTTTTTTACGCCACAGAATAACCCAAAAGAAATAGAATACGAAGTTATTCCAAACCCAGCCATGTAATTGAAAAGCTGTGCATGTCAGAAAACAAAATACAGACTCGTACCTTATTTTGCGACTTGAAATGTCCTGAATCTAAAACATTTCTTTTTTTAAATAAAGCACTATACGTGCATCGGTATTTTCTAATGAACCGCTCGGGGCTACAAAAATAATATTTGGCGCTGCCTACAAGACTTTTTATTGTTATTATTTTTATTTTGTTTGTACTGTATTTGTGTTTTGGTCGAGTTGTTTTTTTTCTAATGAACGGTTTAGGAGGCAAAGAAAGATTAAACATATTAAGAAAACGTGAAATTGAATGTATTTCTAAGACTCGCAAATTATTACCGTAAAAAAAGGCGGCAAAAGAATGTGTGTATTTTATGGTTCTGTTCCGGCTTTAAAAAAAAGAAAAAACTTGGAGGAAAGAAGGTTTTTAGGCAAGTAGCTAACATTTACTTCCTTTGTCCACGGGCCGCTTCCGGCGGAAAAAATACGGAAGTCGGAAGAAAAGGTAGTCTTTATATTTGTATTTGCTTGGAATTATTTTGTTAAGACAGAGCAAACTTAGAGATTCATTAAAGAAGCATAATGATTGGAGCAAGAAGAGAGAAACAAAATTTCCTATTGTTCTTTCATTTGCCTACTTCATTACTGGTAATAGCCCTCCGCTGGCCTGACCGAAACAAAACAAAATATGCAAAAACCGTAATTTATTTAATGGATAAGTGACTCTAGCAACATAGCGGAGCTCTATCAACACTACCTAGAACAATCAAAACCTCCGCATCGCCTCCTATCCTTTTCGTGAAACGTCATCAAAGTCGGATCGCGCTAACTCTGGTTATTGGCCCCATGCCCGACCTCCGACGTGCTGATTAGACACGATCCCCAGCCGAACACCGATGCAGCACTCGTGCCCAATCTCAGGCCTCGATCGATCTGACTGTGATGACGGTACGGAGGCCTTCTGCTTGTCTAGATGGTGTTGACTCTAGTTCGAATGGTTACTGGGTACACCTAGAGCTAGCAGCCTTTACCTCCACTGCAGCTCGTCGAAAGCGTTCGGATGCGACAGCCAAGCGCCTGACGCCGGCGTTCCCTCGTTCTCCCGCATTCAACGAGTGGACTGGAGGTAAAGGCTGCTAGTTTTAGATCTACCCACTATTCCTTCCAATCAGAGCTCGGCGTTCTGAAGCCAACGTGCGCACTCGTCTCCTTCTCTATCCCAGTTCCTCGACCCATACAGATTATTACGAACAGCGAAACTGTATTATGTTTCATATACACCAGAAAAACCTGTCGATTGTTACGTTTATGTAAAACTTATGCAGAAGTGTGCTTTATTTTATTTTTCTTCAGATACGTTACTACCACGTGTGCTAAATAATTATTAACGTATTACCATGTTTATAAAAACGGCCCAGAAAAAGAGTGACGCCTGAAAGTTGTCAAAACTCTTTGCTGCGTGGAACTAAAAACCCGGGTAGAGCATGCTATTTATTTATTTATTCCGCTAAGTTTGTTGCCCTGGCCGTTTCGCGATAGGACATGTGGACACCAGCTTTCTCACCTCTACATGCTAGTAACGTAAGATTTCGGGAACAGTGTCAATTGCGCCGGAATGTTCAGTAAATGCTTCAGCACAAAACAAACAAAAACATAGTGTCTACATGTTCTTGAGCAACGACAAATTCAAACTCCGACTACGTCCCAGACGCATAAATTTGAATCGCAGACCGTCTGCGTAAGAGACACAAAAATCTCTAATATTTTTCTGTGCGCGCAGTACCACATCAGAGGCATCGACCTCTTGATGCAACGATTGAGCAATGCAACGTGTTTCGAAGTTTTCAAATTCCATGGGACGTAATGTTTTACTTTCTGTCTGGGTGCAACCAGTAAATATATAGGGATGTTTTTCTTCTTTTTTTTTCATGTCTACGGAGTTTGGCTTGATGTTCGAGGCAACTATTCGTCAAACTCAAACAGCGTAGAATACGTATTAAATATATATATATATATATATATATATATATATATATATATATATATTGGGACTTTATGTCGCAAAGCAACTGAACAACGGCCTAAAGGCTCCCTGGGAAAGTATGTAAACCGCACAATCTTTTTTGTTTTGTTTTGTTTTGTTTTTTGGCAAAATGTGTTTTTGGTTGGCTAGTGAAGGCCCTGAAAAATCGAAAAACCAAACTTGATATTGTCTGCTCATAGTTTGAATATTTCGGTCCTAGATTGCCAAACAAGCACCAGAGTTTTGCTCTACTGCCAGGTTGTTCAGTGTTACCGGGAAATTGCAGACTAACTTTCCAAGCCAGTTCCAGAATGAGATTTCACTGCTGGTTGTTTGGCTGATACGTGGCATCTTTGGCACATGTCTGATCCTTGCGCAATTATGTGATGAACCCGACACAAGCCATAAATAAAGCCAAAGAAAAATGCTTTGGGAACTAACTAACGCCTTCGAAGAAATTTTTGTTAGGCCCAAGTTAGGCCTCTAGGTTTGCCGAACTTCGGCCAGGTTAGGCGTTTCTCTGGCGTGCTTCCTGGGTATTCATCTATTGCAATCTGAAGGACGAAAGAACTTCTACTTCGCCATGTGCGCCTCAATAAATTAAGCGACCTCTATCGCAAGGGCGAGGATACCTGCGTTTAGCAGTAAAGGATTAAATTGCCTCTTCAGAGCAGATCACTTGTACTTTAACACCAAAGCTGACAAGGAATTTGATGTATTATGGCGTGCACCATTGACCTTGAAACTTCGAGAAAGAAAATCAGGCGCAAATATTGCAAATCCAGTTACAAGTGTTCCTACTGTGCGAAATGCGAAGTGCACCTGTGCCTTCTCCCCGGTCGTTACTGCTTTCGGTCATTGCTCATACATTAATGCAGCGAATGCCCAATGTTGCTGACAATCAACATTTCAAAAACATAATTACAAAAAAAATGTTCTGGGGTTATATCTGGTATTTGGTGTGTTGTAGAACCACGTCAGGATTTCTAGGTCTGCAATATTTCAAGTAAAGTTTGGGGCAGCAGAGGTCGAAGAGCTTGTGTCGCCGAAAAGCCTGCGTCAATTTTACGGAAAAATCCAAGATTGGTCGATAAGGTCATCCCGTCACAGCTCCATGACCTCGCGCGAGCATATCAAACAACTCACAATGCTCACGTGAAAAGCGGCGTGACGCGTGTAATGAAAGTGATTAAAACATGCCATATAATGCGAATTACAGATTCCCGCACGTGTCAAGTGATTTTACTTTACAAAATATGTCATTTGCCTTAGATTAAAAAAATCTAAAATTTTTAGGCGGAGACGGGATTTGAAATTACGACCCGTCGGTTGAGAGTTAGACACGCTACCGACCACGCTGGAACGTCTTGGAGAAGGGCGGGGATTTACGTGTTTAACTATCGCGTTCCACTCTTAAAGGCGAAGCTTAAGCGTCCTCCTGTATTTTTCCAGAGGTCTTAGATTTGAGGTCACTTGCCGAACACGCTACGAAGCAGCGTGTTCAAGAAATGCGAAATCCAACTTCAATAAGCCACCCAAGGCCCAGCAGGTAAGCGGTTCTTCTTTAGCGTCACCTCCGAGTTAAGCGGCGTCAGCGACTCCTTCGCCGTAACCGCGCGCGTTGCATTATGGGACGTTACAGTTTCCCTGCTAAATTTAGCGGGGAAACTTAATTAATGCTCAGGTCATGTGACGAAAGTTTTACCACAAAGCTTAGTGATGAAAGAGAATGTGCAGTGTTGCATAATGGGATGCCACGTGGCATCAACACCGATTTCATTCCCCGCTAAATTTAGCGAGGACCAAATTGGTGTTGAAGTCATGTGACGGCCATTTTTCCGCTCAATCTAGCGGAGAAACTGAATTTGTTCATGGGTGACGAGACACGAAGTTATGTGACGTCATTTTCCCCCTCGAAATTTAGCGGGGAAATTGAATTGGTGTTAACGTAACTTGGCGTCAATTTTCCAGCTAACACTTTAGCGGGGAAGCTGTGGGATGGAGGAGAGGGTACGAGAGGAGGAGGAGGGTACGAAGAAGGAGGTACGAAGGAGGACACGGAAGAGGAGGAGGCTGCAGAACCAGTATGTGAAAAGAGTGATCTATATTTGTACATATATACATATTTCTTTCTCAAAATCGTTAGCATGGTATATCGCAAAATCAAAATACCTCAAGAAATATACCTCTAATTTCGCATTAGAGAGATTTAGAAATATCTTTCAATTTTTTTTTTCAAAAACCTCTTCAGCTATTTTTTAAAAACGTCTAACGGATTTATGTCGAATATCGTGAGCAAACAAATCACCTGATATGGACGTTGCCATTGCATCCTAAATGCTCGATTATAAATATACATTGCACTACTCATCTTGAATGTTCCGCCACTATCACTGAGCAAACTTTAGTTGTCATAAAGAATTGGGACTAATGGGCTCCAGGGCTGAAGCTGATTCCTGTGCCCTTCTCACACGCATCCGGTTCGGCGATAGTCAAAGTAGACAAAATGTGTTACATATTTCTCTACAGACGTCGTCGTGCACATAATGATGCGTTGCAATGAAGTTGCAAATGCAAGCATCGGGTGGCACTTTCCACAGTAAGAGGAGAAATGCGTTGAAACGCGACGAACACACGAATGCAACGCCTCGCAAGGTGCGGACGGGAGAACGAAGCGACGAGTTGAAGCCACCTTATGGAGGCCGCGTCACGTGATTTCAAGACAGCAGCGTCTATGCGACGGAGGCTGGAAAGGTCTATTAGTGGCGAGATGTTCTGGTGGCGCCCTCGCATGGTTCTCTCTCGTGACGTCATTACCTTGCGAACAACAAGTTTGATGGTGTTTGTAATTAGGAAGGTAGAAGCTTGAAATCATTGCACTCTGAAACCAACACTGCCAACACCGTCAAAATTAAAGTCCTTACATTACTCTTATCTCTGTCGATAAGAAGACCTTTGCTGACGTCATAGTCAGCATTCCGCCAATCGTGGAAGGTAGGGTGCCTACATGTCTGTCTGTCTGAGGGTGAAGACATCCATTGTTGCCCTGAATGTGCCAGCGCGTGACGCTCTCGCGCACTTGGTGCGTGACTTAGGCGGTAAAATGGCGTCTATGCATTAGCCAAAGCTACGCGCTCAAGCTGAGTGACACCAGATTGCGCGCGCTTCAAAACGCATGAAAAAACGATTGGGCGGAAAAATGGCTGAGATGTCACCACTCAAGCAAAAGCGCGCGTGTGTATGAAGGCACTCTAGTGGAAGGCCGACCGCAGCGACGCTTTCGATCGCGCAGGTCGAGGCGTCCAATACCTGCGCTTTCCATTTGCAACAAATTAGATCGGGCTTTTTTGTGTGTGTTTTTGGTGTGGCTCAGTTTGCAAATAATAAGGCACGTGGTGGACCTTATTTGAACTAGACAAACGATTGTTGGCACCTGGACCCTCCCCGGAAACACCGCCGAGGCGTCTATTGGGTTTCCAATATTTCCCAGGGGGTCGACCGCAATCGAAGCTGCCGGGCGAGCGGGCAATTTTCGTGGTCGGCAGGAGGTATCAAATAAGGCCGAAAGACTATTGCCAGTTTCAACCATTTTGTGCGGTGTTTTCGCTGTAACATGGTAATCAACCTCGAATTTGACAGTTTTTGTTTGTTATCGTTTATGCTGTGCCTTTGTCTGAGTTGCACACGTGACCTCTGTTGTCAAGCGACAATTTCGGCCCTTTTGAAAAGTGCGTGCTATCTAGTAGCTACCGCGTCGATTATCCGAGTCAGCCATTGTTTGTCACGCACTCCGAGCATGTACCAGACGACAGGGTTGCCTCAGTGTTTGACGATGTTTCGGATCCAATCACACGACTCGAGCCCCAAAAATGGGGACCTTCAATGTTGCTCGATGGAACTGTGAAAAAAGGGGTCCATCAAAACGAAGAATCAGACAGGGCTAAATATCTTACGCTCGAAGAACTTCCCCTTCTCCATGCGGTGCAACGCGTCTAAACTTGAACGTGCAGGGGTACTGAGATTTCAGATTTGTTAAAAAATAAAGTAATGATGAATAATTGCTCACGTGTATTAGTATTCTTATTCTGTCAAAATATAAGCAATATATCGCCCAATGATATTCTTATTCGTGCAACATGAAAGCCATATATTATATTAAATTTTCCGTATTTTTTTTTGTATGTGGGTGAAATATATTTTCGGAGTGTTTCCAGTATTTTATATTCTTTGTATTCTCAGGAGTGGTGGTTTATTCTTACCTTGGATTGCGCGGTTATGGAACTCACTTCTTTTTTTCTAAAGAATATATTGTATCATAAATGAAGTATATTATAGCCAATATTTTTTATAGTGACTTAGAGCTTCAGAAACAATGCCCATGTATTATCACGTTAACGTTTCTTGCTTGACAATTGTTTAACTTTTTTTTCCACGAACAAGAAGTTTTTTTTTTTTTTTTGCAATATTTCCGCCGTTGGATGTAATTTAGGTGAGAGCGTAGTTACTGACTTTAGACAACCTAAAGGTACTCTATTACTAGCAAGAACCGTCTCTCGGCTCTCATTGGTTGGAGATGATGATTGACGCGTGCAATGTTAGTCGCAAAATTGTCTCTCCATGCCGTAATAGTAATTTTTATGAAAATTTTTTTAAGCTTGAGAAAGAAATAGTATGGATAGAGACATTACTTTTTTTTTTAATATCCCGAGACTGCTTTTTACACACTGTTTTTCAACGATAGCAAATATGGCTGCTGGCTTTTGCGCCATGCACAACGAGCGTAGCCAGTACCTCCTCTATACTTTAAGCGCTTGGCAAAAAGAGTCGAAAAAGAGTGAGCCGCCACCGTCGTTGCAAGTGCAACCGTTTTCCACTAGGCGCGCCACTGAAACAGGATCGTTTGGGTGGATAGATGGATGGATACGCTAGCGCCAGACCACCATGCATTCAGAAAAGCAAATGGTCATGAGGAAAATTAGGCGTTCTGATTGGCCTTATTGATATTGGAACGTTCCGCTATTTTGGAAGAAGTAGACGGCATGGGTTTTTTGTGCTCACTGCCTACCTTAGTGCAGCACGACGTCGCATTCAGTGTCCATTCTTTACCACGGATCGCGACAAGCCACTTTTCTCTCAAATCAATGTCAGCGGGGGACTTCATAAAAAGAATGTCCTACGGGCTTCTTTCTTTTTTATTCGAATTGCATCGGGGTTTACAACAGTAGGCCGTTTTAATAACTCTTTTCGGCGAAGCGCAGGCAGACGACGTCAAACGCCGAGCGCCAAAAGCCAAGGCAGCCGAAGCAGATGACCTAGACACAACGCGTACTTAGAGTGGCGGAAAGGCGCTTTAAAATATTTCAAGGGAAACTGAGTGGCATCTCCTTAGCCCCACCGATCCCGTAGTTTTCTTATAAATTTAGTACTACTGACAAGATGGGTTTACCTTCTAGCATGTTAAGGTTCCTTCGGGGACAACATATCATGCATAGTACCTGAACTTCAATCTTTTTTTTTCTTTTTTTTAATATAAGAATGTTGTAAAATATATTTCCGAATTTCAAAGAATCGGGAGTCCAACAAAAAAATATACTCGGATAAATCCCAAATGTGTAGCGGAAAATGAACTCCGAATAACACCCTCCGAATTTCAAAAATTTTCCTCGGACAGGCCGAAACTCAATCACAAGAAGCTGCTACTACCATCGAGCAATGCGCCAATCGTGAGGGCTTAACATATTTTCCCACTGGACAAAATACGCTCGTGGACAAACAAATCTCCCCCTTACCATCACACTTGATGACAAGGCCGTCCAGCGTAACTTGGCCATACGGGCTTCACGTAACAATTCAATGCCAACGCAACGAAAACTTCCACCAACTCACCACCCAGTGGAAACAAATGATGCCATTGCTACGCCGCGTTTCTAACCATCGAAGTGGCCTTAAAGAGCCAGATGTCTTACACCTTGTCCGGGCATTGACACACACATGCTTACTCTACCACCTATCCCTACTACGACCTAACCGAGACCGAACACAAACGTATGTCTGCCCTGCTACGGAAGGCGCAGAAACTGGTGCTCGGCTTCCCCATTCGCACCGCCATCTTGCCAAGAGCAGTGCGGTAGGTAGTTTTCGTAGATCGTGTTCGCCGTCTCGCACGCCCTACAGCCTCTCAGTGCTATGATAACCGGAACTCTACAGCCAAGGCCATCGGCGCGCAGGCGCAGTAGCGGTTTCTTCGTGAGGAGGGCTTAGCGGAGGGGAAGCGCGGTCTACGAAAACTCCCTATTGAGAACAACGTATACGTGTACTTCCTGTTATCTAAGGACAATTTTCTTCTTTTTTTATCAACGTATTCGCAGCTTTTAAAGACCACAAGATGGGGTTCGTATTCTTTTCTATTCTTAATATTGAATGTGTGCCTTAGATGACGCCACAACTTTGGATATATGTGTTACACATAGTTTGAAAGTCACGTGACAATGGAAAAGAGTGAGCGCGACCGAAACCGGCCAATTATCGACCGGCTGTTTTCGGGTGGAAAGAAAAAAACCCGCCGGAGACACTTCATTTCCGTTTGCTTACATGTAGGAATGCATTATAGTCCCGCGGTAACATCACGCTCCCCACTGCACAGGTGAGGCGTCCCCGCCAGACTCACGGCTTCCGTGACGAAGCATCTGCGTTGCCCTGCTTTTCTTTGTATATTTCTTTTGAGGCGCGTCCACTTTTACCTTGAGCGGCGAGTGTTTGATGACGTATTTTTATGGCCATCTTTCGGGCACAACGCCGACGCCTTTTCGCATCAATGGCACAGATAGGGCTTTCGCCTTAAAAATTAATTTCGAGCCACAAGTTGTGCTCTCGGTGCATGAGCTCTTATAGGTTACTTTTAAATAAAAACATCGGCGACCATAAATACCCTGTCAGTGTACCTTTCAATTCTCAGTGACTATACACAAACACACTCATCTGCGCATGCGCAGTGCAGACAGCAGCACCACCCCACATGCGTAACGTCGGAGAGTTGGTCGTTGGTATATAGCTGGCTCGAAGCACCACTTCGGAATATATCTAACGTATGTACCCGACATAACGCACTTCTCCCGCTCCTTGTTCAAACAAAGTTTCGCCTTTATGACAAATCATCGACGGCTACATTATTTATTGTTTATTCGCTCATCTCGGACACGTTTATAAAAAGATGCACGGTGGGAAGACGGGCTTTCCTGTTCGGTAAGCTATAGTGTCCAACGCGCAACGGGAGAGAAACAATGATTTATGCACAAACGCCGCATTATTTATGGGCACCGAGATGAAAACAAAGAAAGAAATGAAACGTTGCTCCAATCACGCAGCATCAATCAACTCGGAAAGAAACATTTGATAAGCAGCAAACGTTAAAAAAATGACTACATATCAACTTCGTAAGGGAAAACTGCATAAGGGACTGTGCACTTTTGGATCACCGAGCGAGAAAAGACTATAAATGAAAAATATTTATTAACTGTAAATATTCACAACCTAGGAACCCCAGGCGTTCAGAATATCAATTATATCTTTCCTTTCGATTAGAAATACTTAACGGAGCAGTACACAATTAGAAGGACAAAATACTTTCAATCCTAACTTGCGCAATCTCAAGAACCAACTCTCGCGAAGGGTCTCCCATCTCGTCACCTCAAATAATATAAATTATGGTTAGATTTCTTTTGTTTACACTTGTCGTCTGTGAGTTTTTAAATTTAACAACTGCAACTTCTTCTTTTAGGTCAGTTAACTATCCAATAAACATAAAAAAACAAGCAGGTCTTATAAAAATCAGAGAAAACAAAAAAATACGAATTGAAGTTGTTTTTGAATAAGCAGAGCCCAAGCTTCGCGATACAAAATCTGTATCTACAGCTTTATTTTGTATTCCTCCGGATTGCCCTAATCCCCAATAAACTACCTGTTTTCTCTTCTGACACGCGAATATTAACACCTAAAAACACTCTTTCTTGTATGTATAAATCCTTTACAAGCTTTTTTTTTTTTTCCAATTCGGAGAAAAATAAACCTGAGAAAAAGACACGAACCCCAACTATATTCCACAATTCCTCGCAAGGGTATGCGCCGAGAAAATAAGAGAGAGGAGGTGACGAGAGCACGAAGGAAAGTCGGAACCCTGAGCTCTGGTTGGGATGATTGGTGGGAAGACCTCAAGCTATACGGAGCGCAAGTTCGTCTGCTTCTTTTGCTGGGATTGTGGTGACGTCAGAAAGGCGCCGAGCTCTGATTGGCTCTGATTGGAAGGATAGTGGGTAGACCTCAAAGGAAGCTGCCTTTGAGGTCTACCCACTATCCTTCCAATCGGAGCCAATCAGAGCTCGGCACTCTGGCGTCACCGCAACCGCTGGAAAAAAAGCAGACGAACTTGCGCTCCGTATAGCTGCCTTTGTCTCCACTGCACTCCACGGTCGAAAGCGTTAGAACGTGGAACACCAGCGTTCGGCGTTTGGCTCTCGCATTCCAACGCCTTTGACGAGTTCGGTAGAGACAAAGACAGCCAGCTTTAGGTCTCCCTACTAATCATTAGAACTAGAGCTCGGCGTTCCGACGTCTTCTAGTCTCCTCCTCTTCCTCGTTTTCTCGGCGTATTCTTCATCTTGAATTGGTTGAATTGAGTTATGCTGCTGACGTAACGCGAGCGCTTATTTCGTACAGTTCATTGAGCCTTATTTTTGCGTGTTTTCACTTCATAAGAAGCTTTATTTCCCGTGCCTTAGAAACTAGTATAGTCGATCTTTCAACTGAAGGCTTCATTATTAACGCCCCCTCTTCCCCATTGCCGTTTTCAATCCTATAGTTATTTTATGCCGTGGCTGTTGGGTCATACTAAATTTTCATTCTCACCCAGAGATATTTCATGACCTTTGGTTCGGTGAGCTAGACGGCAATATAGTTGAAGGTGTTTAATGGTGTACACTCAATTGAACAGCTCGTATGTTTTCGCTTACTCGAGGAAAGGGACTCCTTTCTCATCACGTGGTCCGCACTTCACTGCAAGAAAAAAAAAACTAAACCCTAGCATTATTTATTCCCCTCATCTGTGTGCTGCACATGAAATCGTGCTTTTTGTTTGTCTGCTTTTTGTGTTTCAGGAGAAGCAATTGTCGGGAAAGAAGCAGCTTCAGAATGCGACGTGCGCTCCCGCTTAAGGCTTAAGGACGACGAACTCTCCAACTCTTGACGGCACACTGAAGCGAGCCTCACGTTCTTTTCATGCAGCCTTTTGATTGTTTTGCGTTCGCACCAAAAATAAAAACACAAATTTTGCCCCTCAATTCCGCTGCGTTGGTGCGAGAGTGAGTTTGAGGAGGACTTCAGCGCTTGAAAAATTATCTTTCTAAGAATGTCTGCGGAACGGAATTCCCTTGACGTCTATTCCCGGCCCTCCTTTGAAAGCGACTTTAGAGAGAAGAGCAAAAAAAAAATCCGGTATTTGTGCTTATTTTTCAGTTATCAGACAAACCGTGCGCTCTAGTCGTCCCTTTTGAGACAGAAAAACTCACGGCTTTTACCTTTGAATGATGAAGTTCAACCCTTTTTTTTTTAATATACTTTAACAGACTCTAAGGAGAGAACACTGACATCCCTGGAAAATCAGGAAAAAATAAATATTTCTTTTTCGTTGCAGTGGCACTTTGTTTTTATATGCATTGAGTAACGTTTTAAAGCAACGAAGCCATTCTACTTTAAATGCCGGGAAGAAGACTTGCTTATGGTACGAGTTTTGGCGTATTGCGCCTCGAGCTTTCGCCAGATTCCTTCTCAGAGAACCGTCGCTTTGACACATTTCCTTCGGTGAGGATATCCTGTTCCAAGTCGTTTTTCACCCGGTGGCTTCTTCCAGGGAGTCCAGTCAACGAAGGGCAAAAAGATATTCCTCCTGCGTGGAGATGCACCGAGATAGAGTTTTTACCCACACTGCTTTATGTGCCGCGGTTGCCTTACGGTAGAGGTATATTCCGACTGCAACGCGACGCCTTACTTGGAGATAGTTAGATTTTGAGAGCATGTTAGAGTTCCTGACTTCCCAAGAAACGCAGTTCACGCTTGTTATGTTCTCGCTTCTTGCTTTGCGATTCGCTCTTGGGAGTTGTTATAGACTAACCCTGATATCCGATCGGTTGTGGAGTGATAATGGTGTGTTTTGGGGAACCGCTTTGTATCTCCGATTGGTACGCAGACAATAGTCGAACGACCTGCGCAAATATGCGTCCTCGTTTTGTTAAAAAAAATTACAAATTTCTTCTGCCGAACGAGGGCAAGTAGGTTGGAAATATATAACCCAAATCAAGCGTCTTTGCGCACTTGAAGGGAAACTTCACTTCATTTTTTTATATTGAGAGAGCTATGCAGCCCTCTTCACTATCATCTAGGAAGACCACATGTCAAATATTACGATCTAATTCCGTCTATATATTTAATAAAGTGGCCAGGAGCTTTCAAATCAGCCAAGTCGCCGAAATCTGCTAACTCTAGCGTGCGACGTGAGGCGCAATCATCAGCGCAGTCAATACCACGGAGTTGGAGCAGGCAAGGTTGAGCCATACGTCAGAGACATGTCTACGTCATTCTCACGTTATGTTTGTTTTTACTTCTCCGAGCGAAATTGAACAATGACGTCATGAGTTTCTCCTCCCGGTGTTGGCTCAACGGTGTCCACGTGATCACCGTAACACGAACGCGCTAGTTTGCGCTGCCCTGTGCGCTTCTCGGAGCTGAGAGCTGGGAGCTGGGAACAGTCTGTTTCGTCTCGCCACTGCTGTAGTTTCAGAACGACGTTTTGTTTACGATACGAGCGCGGGCCGCATCTCCGATGCCTAGCTGCGATGCCTGGCGAAAGATCCATAGGCACACGATGTTGTGTTGCTGCCTGCTCGAACTACCAGTTGACCAGCCTGGTGGTTGTCTTTCACAAGTTTCCACACGACAGTGCGCATCTGAATGCATGGACGGACATCCCGTGCCGGTGGAACTCCAGGAAGCCGTTGTCGCCAAATCGCAGGACAATGATCTGTTCTGATTGCTTATGCTCATGACACTAACTAATTTGCTGTTACCAGCTAAATAGAAAAAGCCTGCGTGAAAATATCAGTTGCGCTGTGAAACCAAATGAATGTGCACTGGAGCATACTTATCACGGCATTCATAATTTCTGCTGACTATTTTGCTATTGACAACAAACGTGTAGTCTGCCGTACAGCTTCATAAAGGTACACAATCAGGCTACTAAAGCAGGAGACACATGCGACGGTCAAACGACCACCGCGTCGGTCGCACTACGCGCCGGGCGTTTCCCAGTGTACGAGTATATATGTCTCGCGCCTGTAGAAACCAGGCGCGAAGACTCAGCTATTTTCGGGAAAATAAATGTGAACTTGGAGGCTTATGTGCCAGACCTACGAAGCGCATCTGGTACGCCCCAGCGGAGGCCTGATGATTAATTTGGACCACCTGGGGATTTTGCGACGTGTAACCGAGATCTCGGTTACACGGCGCCTTCGCGGCAATAAGCCCGCGTCAAATTGCGGGCACCTCCGTCGAGATTCTAACCCACCAATTGGGGATGCGCAGGTTGAGCTATATCCTGAAAACATTTTGTGACATAGAAGAAAAAGATAGGAGTGCGGTACACAGCTTTGATCGGCGCTAAAACCCGCAAGCGCGCGTGCGCGCACGGCCGGCTTCATCGCCAAAAAGTTATTCCCGTGTGACGAGCTCACGATGTATCAATATAGAGTTTTAGTAGATCGTTCCGATGACTCCGATAACGAAACCCGATACTCTGCCTCCGCCTTTGCGCTTACATATATAGCATCGTTATCGGGGGTATCGGAGGTATCAGAACGATCTACTAAAACTCTCTACTAATAGAGAGTTTTAGTAGGATCGTTCCGAGTACATCCGATACCCCCGATAACGATGCTATATATGTAACGCGCAAAGGCTGGAGGCAGAGTATCGGGTATCGTTATCGGAGTCATCGGAACGATCTACTAAAACTCTATATTGACTTTCCTTCGAGCGGTGTCCCCACTAGTATGGATGGTCCTTTCCTGCCGAAAGCTTTGCTGTCGCCAAACTTTCGGTGACACATTATTGTGGCGTGTAGGGGAAACGATAATTTGACACGTCACCTCACACAGCAGAGCTTCGTACGGGCTGTGCGATGGCTGTTGTAACTAAGCTCTATTGCATCAACGTTCTTGTGAGGACAAGCGAATGCACTACGCTGTTGACTCTGCTACAGTTTATTTGCTTCTTCGGAAATTGGCTGTGGCACGCTGGTGCATATACATGTGTTGCTTAGTATTCTTCAGCTTCTACAAATGCTTTCGAAATATGCGTTTGAGAAAACTTACTTTTTTGGAAAGAAGCGCAGGCTGGGGTCTCAGTGGTGCAGACGTTGTTGGATGTTTTTGCAAACTACGTTAGAGAAAAGTGCGGAGCAGACGACACTTGCGCTTTGCTCTACGTTCGCCCGCCGTCGCGTAGAGGATCACGTGACCTATCGGACGACGTAGTTCGACGTGACGTGGACATGACTCCGACGACACGAGATCAATGTTGCCTGTCGCAACCAAAGTTTGTGTTTCGGTATCTGCTGATGTTTAAACTAAGATTGCATAAATAATATTCCACATTTCGCGAATCCAAAGACGCATGGCTGTTTAGTAGTGCTTTGGGAAATATAATCACATGTAAGCCTAAATTTTTTAGAATTGATTGGAGTTTCCCTTTAAGAAATTGCGTGCACAATATATATTTATTTAAGAATTTGTAATAACGAAATAATTTAGAAAAAATGTAAGCCGAGGATTTTTTTGTTATTTTTTTAATACGATCTTTTTCCGCAAAAACACTTTACTCGTCGCTTTTTGTGTACGCAAACGTAACTCATTTGGGTAATATTTCCAGCCACTTAATCTCCTCGTCTTGGCGGGTGAAATTAGGTTTTTCTGATCGGAGCACAGACGCATTTTAGCGCGCGTCGTTTGGCGATCATGACCGTACTGATCGGAGGTGCAAAACAGTTTCCTAAAAGTATCGGATAAAATGTGTTGTACCCGTAACACCCCCGACCCCCTCCCCACCCCTGTTCTTTTTTAGATTTTTTGTGGTTATTGTTACCTTTCGATCGAGGGAGGAGTGTATGTAAATAAAGCGCAACGTACCATGTAAGGGCGGAGTAACACTTGTTTGAGGCGTCATAAAAAAAAATTTACTCCGAGTAAAGTTATAGACCGACACGCGGAGCGACTCTGTTTACCAACACGCCGCAAGGCCGCGCATGCGCGGTAGCTATGTGGGCAAGAGCAGCCCGGCTCTCCGTGTTTTCGCCTTTGCGTTCTATGGCGTGCGCTCGTTGTTGTCGTTGTAGGGACGCTTGTATCTTTATTTGTGCGTCGTATTTCCTGAGAGCGTATGTCGCATCCTATGCCCGACTATTTGAGCTCGCTGCCCGAGCCTGAACGGCAGCGGTATCGAAACAAACTTCGAGGATCCGTACGCCGTAAACAAGGCCTGCTGGACTTCCGACGTAAAGTTGCTGCCACCGAAGTCGACGGCTCATGTCGTCGTTTATTTAGTTTTTTCGCCAAGCCAGTTCACGGCCGACACGGTGCAGGCGTACAAGTCTCTCGAGGCCTACGATTACTTCGAGTCGGTTTCCGCACTGCCGGCGGGATCAGCAGACTGTGGGTCTGCGGAAGTGTGTGTATTCATTAATTGATTAAATACACACAGCGTCTTCAAGTCAAGGTATGATATTTTTCCTACCCTCATGACCACAAGGCATGACAAGCAGTAACGCTTTGTCCTTTCTGCAGTCTTGGCGGTAACACGTTACAAGTAACGGCGTTGCCGGTAACGAGTTACTTTTTTCAATAACGTAGTAATCTACTCGTTACGTTTTCGACACAGCAACGGGTAACGTACTTACGTTACTACTTCAAGTAACGTAGTTACGTTACTCGTTACTCCTTCCCAAGTCCTAAAGAAATTACACTTCAATTTTTTCCGTGTTTTAGGCGTCAAGCCATGTTTTTCTTGGCGCTGTTTCTCGTGAGTATTTAGGTGAAACCGTAAAACGAGATAAAGTAATTATGTTCAGTTTCTGCACGAACATAATGTTTCTTGATATATGACATGTATCGTCAAAACCGTAAAATGTGCTAAATCTTAATTTAAAAAAGTAACGCGGAAGTAACGTGCGTTACTTTTTATCGGTAGCGGTAACGCGTTCCTTTTATTTTTAGGCAACGTAGCTCGGTAACGCGTTACTTTTATTTGCAAGTAACAAGTAACGTACTTCGTTACTTTTCTCCGGTAACGCCTACAACACTGCCGTTCTGTCGCCGATCCTCTTCCGCTGGGTAGCACGGGCGTAGCGAGCCTCCGACGTGAGCTTGGCCGATGCTTTGTGCGCGAACACACATGGGAACAAAATCCCGGTGGTCTTGATCAGGCAACGCTTTCCCTGCACATAAGCAAGCCTCGGGACGGAGATTGAAATGGAAGCCGCACTTGCCGCACAAACGGTGTTTGCCGCACAAACGGTGTTTGCCGCACAAACGGTCGTTCGCGCGAGGCGACGATTCTTTTCGATCCACGGATATTATCCACCTTTCATGCCTTTCAGAGTCTGCCGGGAACTTGTGGAAACTCACTCCGCTACTTTTCTTGTACATTTCGGTGCAATTAACAGCAACACAGCTTCGCGGCATGCTGAAATACTATGACGCCCTTGCGAAACGTGCGCCCTTTTGCCCACACCCTGCCACACCCCCGGCTCCGGCGCGATCGCAGCGCCGCCGCAGCTCCGTGACGTCAAGCCCGCGTGTCGGTGTATACTCGTTGTCATCTCAAAGAAGTTTAAAAAGCTGGAACGATGAAGGCCTCCATCGTGTGCAGCTTCTATTTAGCCTGGTTTGTGCACGGGACAGAGAGTTCTTTGTTGCCTTTATGCACAAGTTATTTGAAACGTATACATAAAAAAAAAAATTGAAGGCACTCAGAAATTTATTTTATAGAGTTTACCTTTACAAGTCCCAAAATGATAAAATGCACGAAATGAAATGGGACAATACCTGAGACTGCAACTTTTCACACACAAACACACTCACAAATAAAAAAAAATACTAGGTTTCAAATTAAGTGTGCGACTACAGATCCCGATCACATACGATGAGACAAATCAAGCAGGGCCAAAATTGCATCGCCATGGCGCTCGTCGTCTTTGTGAGTTTGCCCTCGCCGGATAAAACAATCACACGCAGCAAACACGCCATAATCCTAGGGGTGTTTTTGCCTTTCATTTTTATGAGATTGATTAGTTTTAACCGGTGATAGCGAAACCTCCATGACGATGAGCGTCGTTACGATACAGTTTTGTCGCTTTCTGATTAGGGAGTTCTCGTAGATCGTTTCCCTTGTTCCTCAACGCCCTCCGCAACCCGCTACGATACCCGAAAATCTACAGTCAAGGCCATCGGTGCGCAGGCGCAGTAGCGGCTGCTTCGTTGCGGAGGGCTTAGCGGAGGGGGAAACGCGGTCTACGAAAACTCCCTATGCGGAGCGCAAGTTCGTCAGCTTCTTGCACAGGGGCTGCGATAATAGGGAGTTTTAGTAGAGCCTGTTTCCCCTCCGCCAACCCTCCGCAACCAAGAAACCGCTACTGCGCCTGCGTGCCGATGGCCTTGGCTGTAGAGTTCCGGGTAGCGGAGGGGTTTAGCGGAGGAGGAAACACGCTCCACTAAAACTCCCCAATGTCAGAAAAACCGAGCTCTTATTGGCTGATTGAGAAAAAAATAGTGGGTAGCCCTCAAGGCGGCTGGCGTTCAGGTCTGCCCGCTATGTTTTTTATCAAAGCCAATCGGAGCTCGGCGTCGTCGTGACGTCACCGCCACTCCTGCGCAGGAAGCAGACGATCTGCTCTCTGCATTGACTCCATTGCATCGTTGCTTTGGCTGCAGTCGGACTTAAAGGGCGATTCCGCTCAATTCCGAAAATTTCGGGATAATGAGTCATTTTAATTTAAAAATCAGTAATAAAAGGCACAACGTCATTCGCTTCGCGAGAAGTGGGATATAGTACCGATAGGTCTTACTTTAAACGTGAGCAGAAGTCGAAACCGAAACTTGGGCTTCGTCTAACAATATTAGTCACGGGCCGCAAAAAAACTGGCTATCACGTAGTACCAGATGTCACGTGCTCCTCTACGCGACTACAGGCGAGACACTGGGGCGCGCTGGCGGGCCACCGTTGTCGTTGGGGCGGGCGTGTGCCGAGCGCGAGTGTCGCCTGCACCGCACTCTTCACCAGGTTTGGGTGTCAACGACATTCGACGACGTCTGCACCAACTGCGGCGTCAGTGTGAACGAAGCTCAGAGCGACAATAGGGGAGTTTTAGCAGGTCGTTTCCACACGAAGGGTTCGCCCTCCAACGCATCGGCGACGCCACTGCGCATGCGCGCGCGAGTCGTTCGGGACGTCGGGAGACTCTTCTCGTTCGTTTCTCCCATTCCGGCCCGCTGGAGTCGTCACCGCAACGCAGCCAGCACCGTTCACGACTCGGGTAAAGAAAGATGGCGGTCGGTTCGGCGACTGCCTTCGCCGACCCAGCCGAGCGTTAGGCTTAGGTCAGCGGGAGGAGATTTGCCGTCCTGTTAGTCTGCTTCATTTGAGAGGTTGAACCAAATCATTTCGAGGACTGCTCACTATGGTAAGCGATCGTGAATGCTGTAAACACGCATGCTAGTAAATTTTGGCGATCTGTGGGCAGACTAGCTGCCGTGGCGACCGCAAGCAGACGAAATCATTTGGATCAACGGCACACAACGTGAACGATCGTTCAAGTTCAGGATGACGGAGAGACATCACATGCCTTTACGGTCGTTCAGATACTTTTACCTCTATCTAGCTTCGCAGTTCTTGAAATTCCGACCGGCAAATGTTACATCGGCCGTCTTGTTTTACATCAGTCATACGCCGGAAACACGAGCCGCCACCACGGTGTCCGCCACGGATTTACACGTTGCAGAATGTTTCACATGTTCACTGAAAATGGCGCCACCGTTAAGCACTATCATCATCATCGTTTACCGTGCGCAACTTTCACGGATCGCTAAAGTATGTCATATTTCATTGCGGTCCGGAACGGACCGCCATCCGTTCGCCGGGATTTGACCATCGTGCTTGAAAAACGACTCGCCAAAACTCCCTATTAATCCCAACGGTGGTAGACGACGACTACGGTGGTAAGGCCGGATAGCTTCCACGAAGCGCGCCGCGCGGGCGCGTTCCGCCAGTCACGTTGACACCGCAGACCGCCGAGAGGAGAGGCTGCTGACGTCACCTGTTACGCTTGCCCGGAGGAGTAAAAACAAACAAATAGGGTCAATGTTAATGACGTTTGGCTCAATGTTGGCCATACCAACACCGTTGCCTAGGCTGCGCCGTTGGTTGAGAGTTAGCCGATTGTCGGTAAATTTGCGCGTTGCGAAAGTTCTAGACTTTTCGACTAATAAACTCTAGGTCGTAATATATGACGTGTGGCCTTCCTAGGAGATACTGAAGAGGACTGCGTTGTTTTGTTTCTTTTTCCAACAAAAATGAAGCCGAATGTCGCCTTTTAACGAGAAACGGTTCACAAAAATGCGAAACGCGCCATCGCCTGTCTGCCCTTGCTTGATCACGTGCTCCGATCATGTATTGGACACGAGGGCTACGTCAGCGGTCGGCAAGGACTCGGCTTCAATCAGGCGCTTTGTGTCCAAGCAATATACTCTTTTCAAAAGCCTATCAATCAACATTGGCTGTCAGCGACCGCCATTGTTGGCTAGATGGACTCTGAAATGGGTCTATTGTTGGCTGCCGCGCTCTAATAAGATGGTCGAGACTCGCGACGCCGTGCTTTTCTTAATAACCCATCGCTAACTGTGCACGTTTTTGCGTTTGTTTCGTTAAAATACGTCCACGCCTCGTTTATATATATATATATATATAACGGGCATGGTGGCGGGGTGCCGAAGGCGTGGGTATAACGTGGGATAGAAAGGAAAACCCTATGGTGAAAACAGCAACAACAGACGGTTTATTCTTCGACGTTTCGGCCGGAATCCGGCCTTCGTATATATATATATATATATATATATATATATATATATATATATATATATATATATATATATATATATATATATATATATACGTTTTAATTTCTCAGTTTCGTCCGTCCGTGCGTTTTCTGCTAAATTTTGCGGATAAATCGAAGTCACGTGACTCGATGTCACATGATCTATACGCTGCTTCAGTCTCCACGCTAAATATAGAGGAAAAATTTACGCCGCGTTGCTTACAGACCAATTCAAAGTCCCCCCCCTAAATTTAGTGGGTCAATTGACGTCACGGGACCTGATGTCACGGGACCTATACGTCGATTCCGTTTCCCCGCTATATTTGGCGAAACAATTATTGTCACGTTACCCGACTTCACGTGACATCAAATTGAAATGGCGTATATGTCGCCTGACTTCGGGTCGCGTGCCCTACAACACAAATTCAATTTCCTTTTCTACATTTAGCACGAGGGCTTACGTCACCTCGCGTGAGGTCACAATGCTCCAATTCCATTTCCCCGATTAACTTGGCACGAAAAGTAATGTCAAGGGACCTAACGTCGCCTGGCATCAAATTGAATTGGTGTACAGGCCACGTGACACTCAGATCAAATGAGCTATTCACCAATTCAATTTTCCCACGTATAATGAGTCGAGCAAGTTTGCGTCCTCGACTTGACGTCACGTGACCTATACACCTGTTTTGTTTTCCCACTAAATTTAACGGAAAAAGAGATTATATACTTTCCTGAAATGTATCTGTTGTAATGCCTGTTACAAAAATGTAAACGATCGCTCCTGAAATACTATATTTCATGCATTATATAACTTTCGGAGAGGAAGGTCGTTGTCCATTTTGTTCACATAATATTTTGGGGTTGGCAAAATGATAAAGTGCGTATAAATTGCCGAGGCTCGGGGGGGGGGGGGGGAAGGAACGACAGTTTCGTACATGGCGGATCTGACAACTTCAGCCGCAGACATTAAACGGGCCCGTCAATTTCCTGCATTATTTTTTCTTCTCCCCTTGCGGACACGATTTGTCACACACGAACGTCTTCCAAATAAGAGGTGAAATGTTAAAGAAACAAAAAAGAAAAAGAAAATCCAGGGCCTCATCGATCATATTGCTCGTCTTTAACGGTCCATATCACAGCGTCGCTCAGCCCTAAGCTGACAGTGCGGTCGAAGCTACGTCCTCGTCGGACCAATCGTACGTTCCTCTTTCGCCACGTGACCACGCTCCCGGCCGTACCCGATGCGGAAGCAGAGAGCTAAATCATGTGATGAAAGGGCGACAGTTTATTGGTCCGGCAAAAGCGTAGCTTCAACCGTACTCCTTAAAGGCCGGTCCCCACATGCAGCGGAGCGCTGATAAAGCGCTGTTCACTAGTCGTCGGCTGCTTATCGTCTGCCACGAGAAAAAATTTTGAAGGTGCGAGACAGATCAGACGCTATGCCTACAACGCTGTGCTTATAGCGCTGCGATGTATGTGTGAACTGGACGGAGTATCGTGTTTGACGGGAAGGCGATGGTTAAACTAAACTTCGCGGCAGGGTCAAAGTTATGATGAAAATGTCGGACGCACTAAGGTAGTTTTAGATACAGTGTATCGATTAAAGCCTGTTGTCGACGTTTTTACGATTATAGTCGCTGTTTTGCCGCCTCGGTGGCTCGAGGCAAAATGCTGACCTATGGACACCCCGAAGGTGGGTTCGAATCCCGGTCGAGGTGCCCGCAATCTGACGGAGGATTTATTGCGGAGAAGGCGTCCTGTAACCGAACTTTCGGTTACATGTGAAAAGATCCCAGGTGGTCCAAATTAACTCTCAGTCCCCCACTGAGACGTGCCAGATGTCCGTCGTTGGTTTGGCACGTAGAAAACATCAAATTTGGTAGTCAATGTTTCTTAAACTGTCAGCGACTATTGATAACGACAGGAAGATTATCCCAGAATCTAGAACGTATCTAACTAATCCGGTGCTTGTGAATAGCATTAAATGTTCTTTTTGTATAAAGAGGATTATAAAAAGCAGGTTGGCCTTAGCAAACCATGTACTACTTTTTTACTTCGTGTTCCTGAGGTGGCTATTTACTGCAATAATCGTTATCGTTTCTTTTCTTTTTTTTACATTGTGCTACTTTTAAAGTTTACTAGCTAAACATGTGGGTAAAGTCGGACGAGCCATGTTAAGCAAACAATTATTCGAATATCGATAATCCTGAAAGGTGTACCCCCAGTTTTAATTTTTCGTTCAGTACTTTCTTACTTCTTTTTCTTTATAAATGGTTGGGCACAACAACACATTTGGCTGAATTAGTACTAACATTATCTCAAAGTAACTTTCTTTTACGTAAGGTTCTTCAATTTTCCATGTTAAACCTGACTTTATTTTTCAACTAAAAATCACTATTCGCGACATTAAAAAAAAAGTAATGCCAGCGGCAGGCATCGGTTTACTATTTGGGCAGTCGGACTTATTTCGAAGTGACTACAAAAACATTGGTGGTGAATAACATTAACTGAACTGCATTAAAAAAAACGCAAAATACTTTTTTTATTTATTTGCCTTCTTGATTTTGCAAGTAACAATTATGCAGCAGATAGCGCAGTGAAATTTTAAGAGGGTTTTTGTATAACCTTTTATTTTTCGTATCTCAATTGCTAGTCAGAATAGACCCTTTTCAAAAGTCCACCAAGCTATACTGGTGGTCGAGATTAGCTTGAACACGAAGCACGCGATTCAATCCGACTCCTGGCCGAGCGCTGACGCCGCCCCAGTGTCCAAGTCTTTCTCAGGGTACCGTGATCAAGCAGTGGCGAACAGGCGTTGGTGCGGTATGCGGGGGAAAATAAACCCCGCGGGTAGTCGGAGAATGTGGAGTCAAAGATCGTGCTTTATAGAGACGCAAGGCGTGGCGAGCCGCCGTGCATCTAATTATTGCATGCGCAGCCAATCAGGTTGCAGCACTGGACAGTATGAACGCCAAGGACTAATCGGACTGCTGCAATAAGCGGGAACAAAATAAGCCTTACCCTAAGCCGTCAGTGACAACAGTTAGTTCTGTAACTAAATGACAAAGAAAAAAACGAAGACTGCGAAGCTGCCCAGTCACTGAAATCAGAGTACAGTACCGGCAGGCTGGTGGAAGTTTACCCTGACGAAAAAATGACTTAACAGTCGCGTAGGAAGCACGAGAAATTTAAAAGTCTGAAAGGAAAGAAAACAAAATTGGCACCGATCTTTACATTCAAATTTCTATAATACATGAAATGCGTTATAGGGAACTGGAGAGGGAAATTGGTGTGTCCCGTGACGTAGTATATAATTTCCGGCTAAATTTAGTGGGGAAACTGAACGGCTGTTTAGGTCGCGGGACGTCAGGTCATGTGACATCGATTATAGAACCGAAGAGAAGATGCTGACGAGTGTGTCTGTGGGAAGTAAAAGATGTGGAAGAGGCGGAGGAAGTGGCGATCGCCCTGGCCCTCACTCTGCAAGGCAGAACCAGGGCAGTCACCGACTCACAGCAAGCATGCCGGAGCTTTCAGTCGGGCTGGGTGTCCCGAAAAGTGCTGCCGGTACTCAAAAACAAGAGACCCCCAAGGAGCCCATAGAAGTTGTATGGGTACCTGCCCACTCCACGGCGGATGGCAACGAACTTGCTCACCGGCAGGGCCGCGCGTTGACTTGCTGCACCGGGCCACAGCACGTGGAAGAGGTGTAGGATCAACCCATGATGACCTACAGGAAATAATAACATTCCTACCGCAAGGAAAGGCAAAGACTGCCGGCCCCGCATCCTAAGTTAACGCGGGAGGAACAGGTACCGTATAGGCGAATACAGTCGGAGTCCTTCCCCACCCCCTTTTACTCAGTCGCATGTTGCCCACTCAACATGGCAGGAACTGCCAAGCGTGCCAAGAGATAGGAACCCTCCGTCCACTTGGTAGGCGAGTGCAGATTCAATCAAGAATACCCACCACCCCTATCCCCCACCAGCCTTACCTTTTCCCCTGTAGAGCGATGGGAGAGCTTGCTGTCCTGCCCCGCACTGGAAGATCAGCTTCAAGTTGGTCACCAGGGGCCAGGCCGCTAAGGCTGCATATGGGATCGTCGTGAAAGGGAAGCACTTCCATCCGGCACGGACCACCGTGCTGAAATGCTCAGAATAAAAATTTATTCTCTCTCTAGCTCTCTCGATTTCCCTATTAAATTTAGAGGGGACACTGGATTGGCGTCTGGGTCGCAAGGCGTGATTTTGTTCTCTAAATTAAGCGGGTAACTGGACTTGCTGTATAGGACACGTGACGTCAATTTCCCGCTAAATATAGCGAGAAACCGAAGTGATGTTTCTGGCCACAAGGCTTGTATTTTTTCTCTAAATTTAGCGGGCAAACTGAGTAGACGTGTATAGGTCACGTGCTGTCAATTTCCCCCAGGTGTATAGGTCACGCGACGGCAGGTGAGGTCACGTGACGCCACTTTCCTCGCTAAATTTAGCGGAAAAATGCACGAAGGGGAAGGACGGACGGACGGACGGACGGAAAGAAAAACTTTTGGGATCGCGGGGTGTTGGTAAAAAGCATTTCCATGCTTAAAAAATAAAAAAGCAGACAACGCGTTTAAACTTAATCTATCATTGTCTGGCATCTTTTTTTTGTCACTCCCACTTCTTTAATTTTGTTTTAATATTAGATCATTTTCCCTATCATAATAATTCCTCGTTTTTATAGTCACTAACAATGTGAGGCACGACAGGCAGGCGCTTCCAGTTGTCCCTCCTCCAGCGCCATGCTTCCTACCTTCGAGAATGCTTTCGCCGTCTCCTGCACCTCGAGCGTGGCCGTGCACCGAAAGCACGGCGGAAGGCATAAAGCGCGTGCTGGCGGCCAGCCGTTGCAAAGAATCGCCCTGCCGTTCTTACTCTGTCGGCGACGATAGTTGTATTAATTTGCAGCGTGACTGTCTTTTCGCCGAACAAGTTAAAACTAAGGAGAAGAATGTGACCTTTATAAACACGTAAGAAAACCTGATCGCTGATGTGGCCATCCCGACTTATGCGGCCATCTCGGCTGAGGGGGCCGTCCCGGCTGAGGCGGCCATCTCGGCTGAGGGGGCCATCTCAGCTGAGGCGGCCATCTCGGTTGATGCGTCCATCTCATTGGCTACGGATGCCGTAGTTAAATGCGACAGATTCGACACAACCTGTGTAGCTAACGCAGTCAGTGACTCCTAATGGGGGAAAAAGTATGCTGTAAATTTCCGTGCCAACCGTGTTGCATACGTAGAAAGTTCTAGAATCACGTGACATCAAGTCACGTGACGCAAATTTCTCTGCTCCTATAGACCAATTCAACTTCCCGCCAAATTTAACGGAGAGACTGAATTCGAGTGCAGGTCTGTGACGTCCATTAATGCTACATAAGTCTCTCGATAACGCTTTGCTGAGTAGTGATAGCGATTGATGTGTCGACGCGCTCTCCCATTGGTCCATGTCCACGTTCCGTTTCCTGTCCGGAAGATCATGGCGGATACGACTCGACCTCACTCTCGAGTAATGGTTTGGCGCCTTGGCGTTCGAAAACCCACCCGCGTCCGGCGTCGTTCTATCCAGATTGTCACGTGACATGACCCGCCGGAGCAACTCTCGAGATTTCGAGGCACAGCCATGGTGGGCGAGTTAGGAAGAACATGGCGGACCTTGCGCTAGCAGACGACAGGAACGAGGGGAGGATGGCGGGGGAGGAGGATATGCGCTACACTGCGCGCGTTGCATTATGATGACGTGAAGGGACAGGTTTCACGAAATCCGAAGCAACTAACTAAAGAGCGTTTCACGTTAAACAAGAAAAGCGTGGATCTGAGCTTGACTTTAATCAGGGATCCTCACGGCGATGGCTGGTGAAAGGCCCAGTACAAGGGTTCATTCGAGATTTCGCGTGTCGTTCCTTTGGTATTTGCGATCCTTTTTAATGGCATATTTTCGGGAGGCATCAGATCGTGTTCAAAGCGAAAAGAAAAACGCGTAAGGATTCCCAAGTCGTAACGTCGTAATGACGTGGCGATCAGCGCGCTGACACTCGAGCCAGGAATGATCAAGCTCTCAATTTCGCCGTGTTCCGAATTCCATGACGAAAAAAAAAAAAGACTTCATTACTTTTAGCCGGGGCGACATCGCTAGCCAAGTAAAAGCAGCGCGAGCATTCCTTAACAAATGAGGCTGACCGATATTCTTTTGTTGCTAACGTAGCTTTACGTTAACGGCGGTCATCTGAAAACTCATCGTGTACGAAAACGTAAAAAAAAATATGTTCGGTGAAAAAATTAAGGTTTAGAAACCTTAAAGGGATTAGCATTCAGCGCATCTGATTCGCGTTTTTGGAGACTTCACTGCAAGCATTCGAGAAACGCATTGGAGTTATACAATTGCGCAGCGATTCGGAATGCACTGCGAAGTTTGCCGTTTTAACTTTAAGACATATATATATGTATATATATATATATATATATATATATATATATATATATATATATATACATACACATGTACAGAATGATGCTGTGTACTTTTTGGCCGAACGAATTATTGTATATACAGTAGTGCTCTATAACTCGAAGATGTGTCTTACGTGTTTAAAAATTAGAAATGAAAATTAATAACTCGAAGATGTTCCACGTGTAAAATATATATATACGTTATGAAAATTAGGATATCCCATTAACGTTTTATTACGTGAGCTGAATATAACGTAGAAACGCACTACAATCAAAGTGTAAAGTAGCATCCTGCGAAACATTTTTACGCAATACCGTTTGAGAGCTAGTGTCGCAAAAAATCCGGCGTCGGCGACGGCGCCGGTGTCGGCGTCGGTAGGACCAAAAAATCCTCATAATGCAACGCTCGCAGACACGTGTGACGTCACACGTGGCTGTGGCGTCGTGACCCTATTGACCTGCTAAACTTGGCGGGAACATTTTTTGCTAAAGTTAGCGGAAACATTTTCCGCCAAATTTAGCTTGAAATCTTCCCGCAAAATTTATCGGAAAATTTTACCACCAAATTTAGCGGAAACTTTTTTCCGCCAAATTCAGCGAAAATTTTCCCGCCAAGTTTGGCGGTGAAATTTTAATAAAAACTTTCAGCCGTTCCACTCTGGTGAAGAAGGAAGGCCAGCTAGCTGTACTATGATGGGAATGAAGTAATGGCCGGCCGCAAGTCGGGCAAGCCAGACTGGAAAGGCTGGACAGCTACCGCCATCTATGAGCGACGGCGGCAACCAGACAACCGGTAAGCCGGTTGAATGGTTGCCGACGTCGCTCATAGATGGCGGTAGCTGTTCAGTGTTTCGTGTCATCATTTGTTTGCTGACGGACACGATACTGAGGAAACTAGCCCTTAACAGCTCCGCTGTAAAAACACGTGATGCTACCGACTAGACCACGCACACACCCTTGCACGGCTTGGGAACGAGCGCGGGTTTAATTAGAAGGCTTTGCGAACGGGGCACGATAACGCTATCGCGTTCCACTCTTAAAGGCGAAGCTTAAGCGTCCCCATAGGTTTTATTATTACTCCGTTAAATTTCTTTCCTTGTGCAGACAACTATATTTGGTGGAAGTACGAGAGACATGTTAGACTACGAAAGCCGTCACGATGCTATAGAAATGTACGAATTTGAAAGTTTCACAATTCTTAATTTTAATATTACGTGTAATTTGTGTAGATATTTGCATTATTTAGCTTCTGCATCTCCCACCCCATGCTATATAGGTTACCTAAACCAATATTGTGTTTTGTTAGCGGAATTCGAAATTATCCGTTTATATGGCACTCAAGTACATTAGGTTAGGTGCCTTCTGCGCAGGACTCCCGTCATTGTAATTTATCTTTTTAAAGCGTAGCAAAAAGCACTTTGAAAACAGCTCTTAGGCGCCCGTTTCCGTCTTTCGCAGCGCCGGTGTCGGCGTCGGCGTCGAGGTAACCGCGCTAAATTTAGCGGGAAAATTGAGCGTCAGGTGACTTCAACACCAATTCAATTCCCTTAAATCTAGTGGGTAATTTAATTGGTGATGAGGTCAACGTGACATCAATTTTTCTGCTAAATTTAACAGGAGAAACGGAATTTCTTCATAGGTGACATGACGCCAAGTCATGTGACGTCATTTTCCCCACTAAATTTAGCGGAAAAACTGAATTTGAGGTAGAAGAGAGAGGAGAGGATGGAGGAAGTGGAGGAGGAGGAAAAGGGGCATACCCACCCCTCCGTACCCTCCCCCCTCCTCCTCCAAAGCTGCGCTCTAATTTCAGCCTTACAGAGGTTTGTAAATGGCTTTCATTTTTTCGTGTATTTTTTCTAGTTATCATTGCAACGTAATTACCTACTTTCTAAAGGACGACTGATCAGGACTATTCTAACGCGCTCGCAGCGTCATGGCCGCGTCTATATGCCTTGCCGCGAGCGTGTTTATCGATCTCTCACCGAAGTAGAGATTTGGCACCTTGACATTCGAAACCTACCCACGTCCAGTGTTGCCCTGGGTGTGCTTTAAGTCATTCGACGGGCAGGAGTGGCTCGGAGCTCGGCTTTAATCGTGTGTCCAGCGGTTGTAAGTGGAACCGGCGGCAACACATCCGCCATGTTTTAATGCGTAACGCTCGTTGTCATGAACGACGACGACGACAACCTCTGGTGAGGCTGTTCTTTCAAAGTTGTCGCAATATTTTTCAAATTCTTCGCTGGTATATATTGTTGCCTACATTGAAGTTGTCATTTAACGCTACTAATCATTTAAACGGCATTACATCTAACCCATGAGCCAGACACTGGAACTGGAGTAGGAGGATGCGCTAAACATCCAACCGCGCTCTTGACGGACGACATGTCGGTGCCGACTCATCCCAACCCGTAGCAATACGGAGCGGAAGTTTGTCTGCTTCTTTGCAGGGGTTGTGGTGGCGTCAGAACTCTGGGCTCTGATTGGCTCTGATTGAAGAATAGTGGGTAGACCTCAAGGTAGATGGCTTTGAGGTCTACCCACTATTCTTCAATCAGAGCCAATCAGAGCTCGGCGCTTTCTGACGTCACCACAACCACTGTAAAAGAAGCAGACGAACTTCCGCTCCGCATAACCTTCTGAACCCATTAACAAAGAACTTCTCACATGCGGGCAAACAGATACTCATCTTTAACATGTATCAAGAGGACAAGACTTTGACGTCACTCAGCCTTCAACTGGCACTGCCGCAGAAGAGATGCAGACAGAAGAAAACAACAAAGCTTATACAAGTACCTCGAACGACGAGTCATACATGGCAGCAGGCTCTCCGAAACGCCATCGACCGGGCGCAAATTTTTTAAGCAGTAAGACCATCATCCCGTCCACATCTTCTCTGGCCTGCATTGGACAAACAGCGATATTCACAGCGCAAGATCCCACACAGCAGCTGGGAAACCTGAACAGAATTCGCGTGACAAATTTCTTCGAGAACATTGCTCTAGCCTGCGTCCTGAAGGTTAAGAGAAACAAGAAGCTAAATCTCATCGCAGTGGATACGCGTAATTTGCACAGAACCGCAACACTGGTGAAAATGACGGAGCTCCTTGGAATCCCGGTCCACGTCTGTGAGCCACGCAACGACAACTCTACAGTGGCAGTTACTGATGACATTGACCCAGTCATCACAATGCCATAGCTTCGCGAGCTGCTCAAATGCAAAGAGTGCAATTTGTCAAATACGACACCTAGGAGCAACACATAATGTATATCACATTTGATTCTCCGACGTTACCATACTTGTTGGATGCGTTAGGCACAGAGCTGACGCCTTCACACATGGGCAGGCACAAGGCAAGAAATGCGGGCAGTTCGGTCATGTCCTGGCTACTCGTAAGCGTACAGAGGCTTGCACGCGATACTCTAAAGATCACCAGCTGGAGAAATGCGACGCTCCTAGCGCGCATTTTATCAACTGCGAAGAGGAACATGAGGCTTTCTTTCCACCATGCCCAAATGAAAAGCAACTTTATATTCAAGGACCATGCGCATAGTCAGATAACTTGGAAACCAAATCTGCGCGCTACTCAAAACTAGTGCTTCATAAACCAACAGAAAGAGGGGCACACGTACATGAGAAAACTGCTGAACCCACACTAAACAAATGCTGTAAGAGAGGGACGCGAAACGCAAAGCTTGCGCAAGATAAGCAGACCGAAAAAAATAAACATTGAACATAAACTCAGATGCCTTGAGATTAACATAGCAGCTCCAAGCTGCTCTAATTCATCATTCCATGTGTCTTGTGTGACTGTGTCCCCCGAGTCCAAAAAATCCAAATACGCCGCTGCGGCTCTAAAGGTAAGAGCACACATGCAGATCAAAAATCTGTCCCGGCAAAGCAAAAAGAAAAAAAAAGCTTCAAAAACTTTTAAAAGTTAAGAACCCCAAAAAGTGTTCAAAAGCGAATGAATAGGACTTGTCTGAGTGGAAAAAAGTCCTTGAAAGGTAAACTAGAGCCGCTACTAACTTTCTCTGTCAGTTCTCGTCACCCGTAATACAAGACATCGTGAAAATACTGAACTATATTTTCCCCATACTCTTAGATGTCTATTAAGTCGCAACTGTTTCTGTTTTCCAGTGGAACGCACGAGGCCTTCAATCAAAAGCATTCGCTCTGCGTCAATACCTTAGAAGAAAATCCCTGTGTTGTTTTAGCGGTGTCCGAACACGGTATTTCAGACCGGTTCAGGGTCTCAAGATACAGAAATATTTTAGAAAACAAAATACAGGCTAAAGCAGAACGGTACTAGCCATTAGAAATTATTTAACTTACATTGGACAAGATATTTCTCCAGATGATGAAAATGAATATGTCTCTGCAACTGTAAACAATGTCACAAGCTCAATATGGTTCATCTTCGCCTATATACCGGTTAACAGTGAGATTCGATGCTCAAAGACTAGAAACCCTTCTATTAGTAACACCGAAGCCATGCTGCTTGTAAGGAGACTTCAATGGCCATCATGAATTCTGGGGTAGCTTGCGAAACACTCGCAGGGGCGCGAACTCCTCGACACTGCCTCTAAATTCGACCTATATAGTTAACGTGACGGATATAAGACCCACATTGTTTAGGGGAATAAGTGTAAGCAGTTGGTTAGACATAAGCTTTGTGTTTAAAGACATTTTACATGAAAGTACTTGGCAGCCAGCTTTAGATACATGGGGAAGTGACAATTTACCCATTATAATATCTATAAATGGCTTCGAAGCACCTGACTCGCAACTTAAGACATAAGAAAAACAAAGTGGGAAGTATTTTAGTTAGTTACAAAAACTCCATAAGAGCATCAACAGCGTATGATGCTGTTGCTCCCACTAGTTCATCTATAAAAAAATGTACTAGGACTGTAAATATGCCAGCAGAAAAAAAGAAATAGATGCTGAATATAAAAGGCTACGCGCAATGAGAAGAGCAGAACGAAGACTAACAAGAAAACACAAAAGTGGAGACATCCGAAAGGCGCGTAAAACGCATTGCCACGTGAGACGTCATTTAGATTTGTCAACTAAGCGCAGGTGGATAATATCTTGTGAAGCATTAGATCCTCGCAGTGCCATATCAGAAAGAAATCAAGTTGTCCGAGGACTGAAAAAATTACTGCAACAGCTACATCCTTTTAGGACACTGTCTACTGACGGAAAAATGGTCAGAACTGCAAGTAGCTGAAAACTTCTGTAAGATGATGGCTGTAAAACAACAATGTATATCGTACGTTACTAACTGCATACAGGGGGAAACCTTAACTGCGTCACACGACTCAAGATTACATGCACCTTTAACACTTTCGGAGCTCAAAATAGCTTAGCAGCGACCAATAAAAATCATCTCCAGGGGCGGACGGAGCGACATATGCGGCGCTTGCACATTTGAATAGGAATTCGTTAATGAGACTCTTAGAGATTTTAAACAGATCATGGCAGACCGGCAACGCTCCAAATCCATGGAAAGAAGCTGAAATTATACCTATCCTAAAGCCAGGAAAACCGCCAACGGCGTATAGCTCTTTCCGCCGAATCGCACTTACAAGTTTCATTGGAAAAATGTGAGAAAAAAATCTACCAATAGGCTGAACTGGTATCTTGAAACAAATACTATACTACCAGAGACAATGACTGAATTTCGCTCAGGAAGATTTA
This sequence comes from Ixodes ricinus, assembly GCA_037355805.1. Lineage (NCBI taxonomy): Eukaryota > Metazoa > Arthropoda > Arachnida > Ixodida > Ixodidae > Ixodes > Ixodes ricinus. The sequence goes on from JAZHYW010052266.1 coordinate 68,382, forward strand.
CTAATGATAGCATACTTCCCTCGTCAGCTATATCGAAGAGAACCGTGCAGAGAACAGAGTTACAGTTGCAATATTCCTTGACATCAAACAATAACGTTCGACCTTCTTGAACACGAATCTATACTTATCGCTTTTATAATGTAAGAATTGGAGGCCAAATACTTTATTGAATACACAGTTACCCCAGAGAGAGGACAATCTTTATCAAAACAAATGATAAGTGCACAAACAAATACACTTCATCAAGAGGAGTTTCCCGAGGTGGGGTACTAAGTCCAACTCCTTTCAACCTTGCATTGTATCGGTAGCAAAAGTCATCCTTGTTAACGTAGCGGCAACAATTTGTGCTGACAATACCTGCATGTGGACCAGCAATGTACAGCGAAACGTTCCACCACATAGGCTTGAAAAAGCTTTACACTTGGTTAGCCAACAATTATTGAAACTGAGACTCACTCTATCGGCAGACAAAACAACAGTCATGGCCATTCAGAAAAAATCAATCCGAAGCTATCCCACATAGTTAGGTGGGCATCCTCTACCATACGTAAATTCCTGCAAGTATCTTGGGGTCATATTTGATCTGAAACTTACTGGGGCATCCGAGGCGAACCGTATCAAGAAAAAAAATGATGCTGTCATCGGGATATTACGATGCCTAGCTGGCACTGCTTGGGGATGCTCGTGCTCCACAATGCTTGCCCTACATCGCTCTCTTGTAGAGGGAATCCTCAGATATAGTGCACCGATACTTCACAGTGTTAGTGAAACTACCATGAAAAAACTACAAACTGCGCAGGCACTTGCACTAAAAGTGTGCTTTGGTCTCCCGAAGGGAACATCTACCCGCAGTACGCTTACTGCGGACGCTTGCTGATACAAGCACTTTTTATGTTGATATATTGAGAACACAAGAATCTTTGCGAACACACCTCCGCCATATCACTCAGCATAAAAAACACACTATATGCGAAGCATTGCAAAGAAAATACCAAGTTCAGGATTCGGCCTGGAAATAACAAAGTGTCACAAACAAAATTTTTCAGTGACCGAGCACGGTTGTGAGACTTTTCCTCCTTTTTGGATATTGCCCTCTATCCAGATAAATATAAAAATGCATGGTATGGGGGTAATCAAGGACACTGCGACAGCCGTTCAATGTCAACATACTTAGCACCATATATCTAATGTATACAACGACCATATCCTTGCTTACACTGATGGTTCATAAACTGAAACGTCATCGTCCTGCGCCTTTGTAATTCCCGAATAAAACTTATTTGAGAGGGGGCACCTCTCTCGCCGAACAACGTCTACAACAGCAGAACTCTACGGTTTTCTATTAGCAATGAACTATATCTCAGAGATAAAGAATAATCAAAAATGGGTAATTTGAACTGATTCTATAGTGGCTCTCAAAAGGTTATTGAGGTTTGGGAAACCATGTAGCAATAATATCATTCAGTAGAAAATAGGAGAAGCATATCATAAAGCCATTGACACTGCACACCAAATAATTTTACAATGAATACCGGGCCACAGCGGGATCAGCGGAAATGAACAAGCTGACAAGGCAGCTAAAGCTGCACATCAGCTTCTAAAGCTCACAAAGGTTCCGTTTACCAAAAATGACATAAACTGCTCCATAAAAAGTAGTAAAAACTAACTATGCATTTCTCACGACGTGCACATCGAAATAGCAACATATATCTAATACATCCAGAATTAGCTACGCGTTTACCAGATAACATAACAACTTGGTGTAGCCTACACTGAGAAGCTACAACTTTATTCTTGGCCATACTGATAACCCAAACTGCGATATATGCAACTGCAAGGAAAATATTGAGCATCTGTTATGCGATTGCATTAAATACCAAACTCTACGAAAAAAACATAAAAAAGACGCTTCAACAGCAAGACCAACGACCATTTACAGTGGCAAAGATCCTGAGCACACGACCAATTGGCGGCAACAACGCATTGTCTTTAAAGCACTCCTAAAGTATGTCGAAGATACTGACCTTCAAAATCAACTTTCAGTGCATGTGTGTGTTTGTGTGCGTGTGATGTGCTTGCGTGTGCGTGACAGTACTCTTAATCTAAACGTCTTTATTCCACTTAACTCTTCCCACGGAATAGCCATCCAGAGAATCAAACTCCGGCTTACCTCTCCATGTTTTCATTAAAATATATTTCTTTTCTTTCTTTGTTGTCACGAAAACCCGCCGGTGTCAGTCTGTGCGTCGGCGACATGCATGACGTCGCGAGGCGAGTGTTGTGGTGAGGGCGTATAGAAAATTGCGTTGCTTGTATGCTTAGACAGCCTTAATGCTAGCACGCCTCAACGGGTGACTTGTATCTTACCTGTAGGTGAAAAATGTAGCCAGTGCAGTTCAAGCGCTAACCTGGGTTATTTAACGTGCACCGCGCAGTAGTGATTACACGAACGCGGGCCGGTACGAAACTCACAGAGATCGAAACGGGCAGGGGGTGGAGATCAAACCCAGGAGGTTCTGCGGCGCAAGCTTTCGCTCCACGCTCCGAGCTGAGACGCGTCAGCCCACTCGGACACCGATCCCACGTGAGAAGGTATCGTGCTTGCAGATTCAATAGGGAGTTTTCATAGATGGTTTCTGCCGTCCCGCAACGCTCTATGGAACCCGCTACGATACCCGGAACTCTACAGTCAAGGCCATCGGCGCGGCAGGCGCTGTAGCGACTTCTTCGTTACGGAGGACTTAGCGGAGGAGGAAACGCGGTCCACGAAAACCCCCTAATGTCTCACAAGGGCGGCGGGGGAGGGGAGAAGGTGACGCGTGCTGACATTAGCGCTTCGGACCAATACGAGCGTCGCACAGCTGGCGCGGAGCCAGAGACAAGCGGGCGCCGCGCCGCTTTGGAATGCGGCCCAGCTCAGTTTCCGCTTCGGCGATAGATGCAGTTCTTTCCACGAGTGATACGGCTGACCGTATCCAAGAGCGACGACGGAAGAAAGCCGAGGCCACGCGTTCATTGAATTGAATCCGATGTAAATACTGACGCATTTACATCGGATTCATCTGATCTCATTGATCGGCGAACCAATTTTTTCGTTTATCTGCACTGGAATAATGCCTTCCACGAAGCTTTTGTGTCAGGGAGGAGAACACGAATCAAGATTATTTAAATCATAATTTAAATTTTGTGTAATATTCGTGATTCAAATCAGACCAGTCTACCATGATGATATAAATCAAATCTTCCCGCAAAAAAAAACCCGAAACTAGTTTTACTGATTTTTTTTATTATCATTTTATGCTTTCTATATGCATGTGTTCTGTACTAAAATTGAAGAATTGTCGAGCAAGAAAGGTTTATATTTGTCTAAACACGAGCAGCAAGTAGCTCTTTTCTAACCAAACAGGAGTATTGAGCTTTATTTCTTCCTTCCAATTCGTTCGTAACTTACACAACGTCTTATTGCAAGCAAATGAGAACATAAAATAACTAAGCAATACTAGAAAAGTAGTGTCTCATTGCAAGCAAATTAGAACGTGGAAGAAAAACCAACCAAGCTTTTGGCCAACTAAAAAAATCAACCTGTGTCTGTCCTAAATGAAGGGTTACATAAAAAAGTGGTTAATTAAACTGCAGCCTAAATTTACAGTAATTATTTTTTCCGAATTGTTATCAGTGAACAAACGAATCATTCAATCAACCTGCCTCTTTTAGAAATACATATAGTGAAAAGAGTCGTTATTTGCTACCAATAGTGATTAATTCGACTTAATATAATTTCAATAAAATAAAATCAGATTTATTTGATTAAAATATATATATCACGATTTTTTCCAGCCCCTTGTTTCTGTTTTGAACCTTGGTAAAAAGCGCTGAAAAGACTAACACAAGAGAGAAGTTACAAACACGGCGCAACTCACAACTCTATTTGGAAAAAAAGAAAATAGAGATGCATACATACATATGTTGATACACCTATCATCACATAAGCTATGCATGGACCGGGATACACGCCCTTCAGCCGCTTAAATAAGTAAATAAACAAATAAATAATATCTTTTTTTTTACAATGCACACACGTGTGTCAGTTGACGCATTGGGCGCCCTCTTACTGGTGAAGTACTTACGCTTCTTGCAGTTTGCGTGCTTTTCGATTTTGGCTCCTACCTAGGATCTTGGTGTCACCGAAGTGTGGGCTTTCATTTGCTGACCCAATATTGAGTGGGAAAATGTGCTCCCATCACTTGTCTTTCAAATTTTGTAGATATAGGTGTACTTATATATATGCAGTAGTCTGTATAATATATATTTACATGTATACGTGCGTACATGCAATACAGGCAGTATATATTTATATATATATATATATTATACCGGGTGTTCCATTTTTAATTCGAACAGATTGACTAAGAAAAATTCGGTGTAAAATACGCTCTGTTACAGTTTGGGCAGGTGAGTTTATACGGCCAGGAGGACATCATACAGGTGGCCGATTTTCGCGATTACTACGATAATTTACTAAATTTTCCTAATTAAGACTGACGAAAATAATCCCCGGAGAAGGGGAACAAGAGGGACAAAGGACAAACACAAATCTCCAAACACAGCTAGGTGACTGGTGCGCGGCCGAAAAAATCCGCCTGGTCCGGGTATCGAACCCGGGACCTCTCCATTTCCAGTGGAGCGCTCTACCAAGTGAGCTAGCCAGGGGTTAGACTTCAGTAGGGCAAACAGGCTTTATCAGCTACCACCAGTCTAACACCAACAAAGGATGAACGGCTTCGCATTTTAAAGGCTATAATTGATAATGCAATTAAATGCAGGTACTAAGCAATAGTCGAAAACCACAATATCAGCCAATTTTAGAACGACTTGAAGCTTGTGGAAAACTTGGAGGCTCACAAAAAGTTACCACTCATGCAGCAGGCGCAAAACTAGGAGTTGCGGAACGCGATGATATTCTAGTCATCCACGTTTTATCACTGCTAGCGTTGCGCCTGCTTCTACGAGAAATGGTAATTTTGGTGCACTCACGAGTTTACCACGAGCTTCAAGCTGTTCGAAAATTGACTGATATAGTGGTGCTCGATCATGCTCAGCATGTTCCTAATGAAAACCATATGATTATTTCACTAATAAAAAAGTTAATCTGCGGGAAATTTAGGTAATTATCCCACTCATCGCGAAAATTAGCCACCTACTTGATGTCCCCCTGGTCGCATAACTCATCTGCCCAAACTGTATTAGTTTAATTTTTTACAATTTTTTTCTAATAAATCGGTTCGAATTAAAATGGAAAACCAGGTATACTTGTACTTCTATCTTTTGTTCAAACACAGTTGTCAGTAGCGCACGTGTTTATCTTCTCTCTTGTGTTCGTTTCTTTAGCGCTTTTAACTATGGTTCAAAAGAGACATCACCAACTAGACCAACACCAGCAACTTTTACCTAGTTTGTATGTTCGACGTGTCCGCAAATTACTACGGTCGACATTCACCCTTTGCCAGTGATTGATAAAATCTAGACGGGAAGTATTTTTTGCTCCTCCCATTATCAAATTGTTCTTTTCGCTCGCGGAGTGATCGAGCAGACGTACCAAGGCTGAGATGATCGCGGCGCTTTTCGACTCTCGCATGAAAGGGGGGGGGGGGGGGGGGGGGCTGTGGTTTTTCAATTACCGGGTCTTGCGTAAAAAGAAAGAAGAAAACTTAGCGCGGACTGAGCCGCAGCGTGGCGCCAAGCCGATGAGATCGCCGAAGAACGAATCGGGGAGCAAGACGCATAAACATATTGCTCTCCGTTTCTTCTTAGTGTCAATGTCCATTACGCACCAACAGTGACCGGAAGACCTCACGTCTTGATAGTCTATATAGTCCAGTTTGACGAAAACCAATGTCGCTAAAATAAAACGAAGGGACATTTTTTTACCAACACTGACGTGCCTTCCCATCGCTGCGATACCACGAAGAGAAGGTATCAGGAAGAAGCGGCTTCATTACAGGGGATCGATAAAACGCTCCTCCGGGGGAACTGGTATTGCTTTCTGTAGTCCTCTGCCGGACGTTCCACCGTCTCCTAGCACCAAATGAGCAAATATGAGCAATACGTAAC
>JAZHYW010052267.1:0-10503 GCA_037355805.1 Ixodes ricinus
CACTATGTATAAAATGGTGAAGAGTGGTTACCAAAAAAATAGTAAGCGAATGATAAAAAATAAATATTGTTTTTATACGGAGTGCATCTTGCAAGATAAGCGAGAACAACTCCGGAGTGTCGGACGTTCAATAAATTGTGAACGATCTCACAAAGTGTGCTGCGATTGACAGTGGTAGCTGCTGCCTTGTCCAAAGGCACGTTGAAGGAGATTCTCTTTCAGCCAGTGTGCTGTACAATGTTTGCAACGGGGTCTGAGAAGAGAGAACGGAACCTGGGCGGCGGCAGTGGGGAGGGAGAGGGAACGTGTCGCGACAGGGCGACCACGTGGGTATTTCGCAACTGCGGAGAGGTGGGAGAGCGTCGCCGAAGGTTGCGGGACTGCAGCAGGAACGGCGGAGAGGCGGGGGACGCTCTCCGCGCGATCACGTGGGTTTTTCAGAACCGCGGCGGTGTACAGGGGGGAGAGGGGGAGGCGGCGGGTGCGAGAAACAGCCTTGCCGAAGTAGGTGCCTATGTGTGAGGAACGACGGGGAAAGGGAAAGTAGTGCCTCTAGTGTAGATAGGGTTTTGCGTTCGTAGATGAGCATTTGTTGCCGGAAATGAGCGCTTACAAATGCCACTGTAAAAAAAATAAAGAAACTTAAAAGTGATTTTTTGGGGGATTGAACGTAAGGCCTGGATATTAAAATGATTGGAAACGTCGTGCGCGCCCTAAGAGCCACTACGTTGCGTACACTCAGGCTGTGAACATTGTCTAAACGCAGATTCAGTAAGCCTTTCTTTATTATGCACTACGGGATCACGAGTAACATTTTTTTCTTCTATTTCGCGTTTTGTTTTAACGCCTGTACTCCGCATGTGAACCTTACACTCTATATATACTCCTTCCGGAGCTCGTTGTTTTTTTTTTGTGAATTTGATATAACCTGCTACGCCATCAAGGCACGGTGAATGCGCCATGATCCCGCGCTTTTCTTTGCCCGTGTTTACTTTAGCTGGTGACCGAAAACGCACGAAAACGTCGAACGCCATGACGATGCACTTTTAGTGCTGCTTGATTGGCTCCCGAGGATCGGATCATAGGCTGCGGCAAAACGTTCTCTGAAACGAACTAGAGTTGAAGTGCACTGAAAACAACACCAGCGCTACATAATATGTGTATCCACCAGAATTCCAATCAGCAGGCAGGCGTGCATAGAATGCAAACGAAAAACGCTTCGTTCGAGAATGTACGAGAAAAGAGACAATGTGTACGTCTGTTAATGAGCGTAGATAGCGGCGCCAGAAAGCGGCCGGGACTTCGCCAGAATCCCCGAGGTTGTAAATCAGGAGCTCTGCGACCAGGGACATTGTCGCGCCGGCAGGCTTCCGTAAGCCACACGCAATACCGGGACTGTCATTTTTTTTGTTAGTTTCGTTTTGTTCGTCCTAAACGTCTGCCAACGTTGCGGTCTGCTTGTTCCCCTTGCACGTTTTCGCGTGGGTGTGTGTGCGCCGAACTGAGTAGCGCTTAGCGGCTCAAACGAGCCACGTGTTCTGCTCTTCTTTCGTGTGGGTAGGTGATTGCGAAACTAAGTAGCCCCTTGAGAAATTTCGGCAGTCCGCTGGAGACTGCGAACCGTCGAGCCATCTGGTGCCCTTGGTGAAGATTTGTGCGCCGTCATTTTGGAAGTCCCTGCATGGTGTCAGGGGACGGTAGCAACTCCTGGCTCCTGCTGATGACCTTGAAATATCCCGCTCGTCTCATTCCAATTCTCGAAAAGGCATCTGAGTGGAGCTCATTCCCATGCCACAGAATAAGGAAGAGTCAGTGTGTGTCATAAAACTTTGAAGCTACAACTGACGAGTGTTTGACTGGTCAATAAAACGTTTGTGTAAAATATATATATATTTTAAAATTTTTGTCCGTGTAGGATAATTATTATATAGGTTGATTTCTATACGATCTGAGCATTCTGCAGGACTCCCGTCTAATGTTCTGGTCGCAGTGCTCGTTTCTGAATTAGCTGACAAAATAGAAGGGCACTCTGTTAGGTGCCTTGTGGAAGTGAAGCTATTTAGCGTGCAAAGGACGAACACATGTCTCAATTAAGCCTCCGGAAATTATAATCTTCACCCGATAGAAGGAAAGCTTTTGACGACAAAAGCGCAGAGCAGCCTCTCAATGACGATCTACTTGCCGGCCTCCACGACTCTGTTTGTTCCAATTGTAACCATAATTGTTGAAAACGTTAACAAAAATGTTGTGTATAGTACACGGTACTTAGAACGTCGTTTGTTTCAATAAAAGCTATAAGTTTCTAATAATATCTTTTTCTCAATTTTGTCGAAGAGGATGTCATGTTTATGACTGCGAGGAGTGTACCAATATAAGGTTGCCGCTGTTGTTACTGAATGGCTAATCTTCGCTGCGAAGTAAATTTTTGTGTTACTTTTTGACCTACCAGACAATTAATCAGTTTTGATATTCGCTCACCATGCAGCATTGTGGCCTCTTCTCGAATAAAACCGCTGCATTCCAGTATCGCAACTCGGGATCTCGGCATCTGTGTATCGGCCTCTGTGTTCCGCCGGCTGTTGTGCGATTCGCAGATTACTATTAACCTTCCTTTTTTATCGCATGAAACGTGCCTTGTCTCGTCAGTTGGTTGGCCTAGAAATTTGTGAAACCAAAGAGTGAAGCCGCCAATTAACTCGATGCTGATTGGCTGAGCCAGGAGATGACGTCGCACCCTCTAGTTCAACGCTGATTGGCTGCTTCAAGAGCGCCAGGGGTTTAAACTTGGGCACGGTGTAACGGGTTAGCGGCGGTATCTCCATTCCAGGAAGTTCTACCCAGTGTACATGCCACGCCTTAAGACAGTCGCTAAACTAACCGATGAAGAGCACCGATAGCGTAGACGTAATCCCAAAGGAATCGCTACTGAAACCACACGTTTCACGTGCTATTGAACTGCTCTGCAATTTGCTCGGCATTTTGTATTCATTTGTATAAGTGTGTGTCGAGTGTGATTATGCAAATTGTCCCCCCCCTCAAAAAAAAAAAGAATTACAAGATCTTTTTTCACCGATCAAAACAAGCTACGCATTGCCAAACGCTCATTTTCCGCCCAAATAGAGCGCTAATAGTTTGGAACCGAGATGCCGAAGTTTCAGAAACTAACCGTTATCTTGGTCAAAAGGTATAAGTGTTCTATTTGACATTTTTAATCTGGAGAATGGCGGCCGACGGAGCTCTCTATTCATAGAGTTGAAAGGCGCCGGTTACCGAGAACGGAGAGAAACGGGACCCCTTTTCCCATTGAAAATTTCAGAAAATCCCTCATGACTTTTGAATGAGATAACCATTAGTTTTGAAACTATGGCGCGTGGTTCGAAGCGCTAGCGCTGCATTTGGGCAAAAAATGAGCGCTTGGCAATGCGTAGATTGTTTTGCATAAAACACAAAACAAAAAACAACAACAGCGTCGCAAGCATGTTTGATGGGGGCTGAGGGCAGGCTGTATGTTGCTGTACACCTATATTTTTTCGTTTCGTGAAAGTCCATTCATCAAAAGACCACTCAGTGTTTCCATCTCAGATCATACAATGATGGTCCGAGTAATATATATTATATTTATGTAAAAAAACATTAAGAAAAACATATATACGAAAGGCACCTTTATGGGAAGAGCATTCTACTATATGTGAACGTTCGACCGACGTCTCTTCCAGAGATATAAAGTGTCGAAGCTCGAGGCGTGGAGATTGCCAAGGTTTCTGTATGGTGCTTTGTACAGCCGTCAATGTCGCACCGAAACATTCAAGTAGTAATAATTTTTTATTAATTTTATGAAAAGTTTACGACTAGTACACAAAACATTAAGAATTACAATAACAAATGTGTATGCAAAAAAAGAAAAAAGCTTCGAAACACGTGAAGTAAACACGTTTTAGAGACACTTTAAAGAACTATTTACCAACGAACTACTTCAGAAAAAACTCGCTCAAAATATTAGGAAAAGTAGCATTTTAAATTCGTTTTACGAACATATAAAAAGACATTGTGGGGTTGTTTTATTCACTAAAGACAAGATGAATGGCTTGCTGAAAAGACCCTATTCTATCCAGAAATTTCGCCGGGTCGAGCTCGAACCTCGAGCGGGTTATTTAGCGGGTTAGCCATTGTCGTAGTTGTGTTGTTAATGTTGAAACTCAGCTGATTTTTCTAAAGTTCACCTTAATAGTTTGCAGAGTCTTGAGAAAGCCTTGATGGCAAAACATCTTTCTTCCTTTCTTTCTTTCTTTCTTTCTTCTTTCTTCTTCTTCTTCTTCCTTCTTGTTTCTACTCTTCACCTCCCTTGAGGTTGTTACATGAGTGAATAAAAAACATATTCACACAGACTTCGCTTGCTGCAGTAATTTGGAAGAACATTCTAAAACATTCGTAGCACTTACAACATCAGCGGGTAGTCTGTTCTAATCTATAATTGTGCGAGGAAAAAAGGAGAATTTAAAGGTGTCGGTTTTTATAGCTATAAGGTTTGCTATATTTTGCTGTGCAAATGTCTATTAGTCTAGGGCAAGCAAAATCTGATGCATCTATCTTTGTCTTTTCCAAGATCGTCATGAACGACGAGGAAGAGTAATTTAAGACGATTTGTTTTTCTTTTCCTGTAAAGTTTTGAGGCCCGCCTCTACACACAAGTTTGAAGGAGATATATACGAAGAGTGCATGGTATACACAAAACGCACCGCCAGTCTTGGTACTTTTTCACGTTCTTAAATGCAATCTTATATGCAGCACATGGCAGTAACATATGACCTCCCGAAGGCAAAAATGACACAAACCGTCACTCAAATTAAACTAGCTTATCTTCGTTATACCGGCTTTGCCGCATGTCATCGGCTTCTAAGAGACATTTCCTAGAACCGACAAAAGCTCTACGGTGGTACAGCGGTGCTGTTCAATCGTAGGCTGTAGAAAGTCGTGCAGTCCCTAGCTTAACTTCATATTTGCGTCTCCTTGCGCTGCCTCCTGAGAACCCCCCCCCCCCCCCTTTTCCTTTTTTTTTTCATAACGCGTTTAAATGGAGTGGTTTTCGTATCGCCGCCAAAACTTTGGCGAATGCCTTATATCGTTTTATCGTTGGTGAATTTAATAAGCTTTGGAGATGCCCAGCATGTTTCTAGTGGAAGTGACGCCTTCAAATTTATTTATTACAAAGATTAATTACTAAAAGTAATTATTAACCTAACTATATCACTGTTCTCTTTTTCTGAATTTGTCCTTTGGCAGAGAGCAATAGCACATCACCTCTTTTTTCTCTGCGATGCGTACTCTTCATAGGATACGATTTGGCCCGTGTATCGTGAAACAACCTGTATATAGTGTTCAGCTGAGTGCTTCTAGCAAAGGACATGACTTTCGTATAGTACATATCTTACAGAAATATACACAAAATATGAGACGGACTATCATTGTAATGAACTCTTATGGAAACATCCAACAACAAAACCTTCGAGGTTATCAACTTGTATCTGCATTTCATTGTGCGGTTCCCATCGATGCTTAGAAATGGTAAGCTGGTTTGTTTGCCATCACAGAATGTTGAACACCAAGAATAACGACTCTCCAGATACTACTTTCCCTCGATTCTTTGTTTTCGCGTTAGACATGACCCTACTCGTGTGCAGGGCTTTCATTTTCATGGTAATGGGCTGTGCATATAGTTCTCAACTGTTAGCAACAGTGGCGTCCACCGACCGTCCCTGTTGAGCAAAAAGCACGAGAAGAAAAGGAGACGGAAGGAAGAAGGCCTCTTATACGGCATCGCAAGGAAGCACAACTATAAAGGAAAGCTAGGGACAGCACGGCTTTCTACATCCCACGATAGAGCAAGCCGTTGTACAGATCTTTGTCGGTTCTGGGAAATGTCTCTTGGGAGCCGATGTCATGCGGCAAAGCCCCTATAACGAACACGAGCTAGCTCAATTTGAGTGAAGGTTTGTTGTCATCTTTTCTTTTTGGGAGGTCATATGTTACTCAATATTTTGCCATCACAAGTTAACTAGACACCAAAAACTGTTAAAGATAATTAAACAAAGATTTTTTATGTGTAATTTGCCACATTGACGCGTAATTTAGCCACATTTAGAGAAATTAGCTGTGTTTCTGCTTTAATAACCGAACTCCGATAGTAGCTAGGCATATTTTTATATATCGTAAAATGAATTTGACGATGGTAATTTTGATATAATTTGCGCAATTCTTTCTGGAGTATTTGCTTGGCAAATCATTGTGAAATTGTCTCTGAAGCATGCTTACTTGACGTGTTTCGTAGCGTTTCGTTTAGCATAGAAATCATTTAGTGTAATTTTTAATATTTTGTGCACATGTTGTAAACCTTTCATAAACTACATAAAAAAATAGTGTTACGACGTGCATGCTTCGGTGCGAAATTGACGGCTGTACAAAACGCTATCGGTATTTTGCACGCCTCGAGCTTCGAAATTGTTATATCTGCGAAAGAAAATTAGCTCACAACGTTCAGCATATTAGCCCCAGAAGATGGAGTGGCTCCACCTGACGGCTCCTCGTCGTGACGTTGTAGCAAGGACCACGTGACCGCTTCTGCGCTTCGTTGGTAGCATGTAAGTTGATGCGTATCGTTCACCATTCATGTTTAATTCGCTGATTTGAACTGAAAGTTCAGGGCTGCTTTTTACCTACTTTTTTCTTTGTTGTTCTTCTCGTCAAAATTAAACTCAAGCTTTGCGACAACAGCGTGGACAACAGCGGCGTCGCGGCCTGCAGAACAGAATCCAGTGACCCAGCTTCGTGTTATCGCACTGACTATGACCACGGTCGGCCGTCGTCATGACTTCGGAGGCTTGTTAAGTGATCACACAGGTAGATTCTGGGACGGCATAATTCCTGGGGCAACCCTTGAATAACCTTAAATGCTATCATGTAGATATTGCTACATCACTAGAACTGGTATGCGTGCGTTTGCAGTGTGTCTATAGAAATGTTATTGTGTGCGCGTGCTATCGTCCTCCCAACGCGACCGCAGACTTTTGCTCCAAGTTACACGATACTTTAAATACAATTTTGTCTAGATTTCCTCTTGCGCCCATTTTAGTGCTGGCTGACTTTAACCTACCCGCTATTGATTGGACTGGTGCTTTCCCAACAACTACTTGCAATTCGCCCGTTTACTCCGATTTTCTTGATCTTTGTTCTGAGTTTTCTTTTTCTCAACTTGTTACTGAACCCACTCGCATTACCGATACTACAGCCACTGTGTTGGACCTAATTCTTTCCACTGACCCTAGCCTCGTCTCTTCCATAACCCACTTACCAGGAATTAGCGATCATTGCATTCTACACTTCAACTTGCATACTCCAATGCGTATTTCGAATAAAACTACTAAGCAATTCCGTGATTATAGTAAGGCAAATTTCGACGCAATGAATAACGAGTTAGCTGCCTTCCTGGATGAATTCCTACTTTCTTTTTCAGAACGTTCGGTTGAAATTAATTGGAACTTGCTTAAAAATAAGGTAAATTCTCTAATCACATTGTTCGTTCCATGTAGGTCCTTTGTTTCTAAACCACAGTCTCCTTGGTTTAATGTCACACTGAAACGTCTTTCTAATAAGAAGAAACGTTTTTTCCGTGCTGCGAAGTCCTCTGCCCTTACTGCTCGTTGGGATCTTTACAAAGAAGTTTCGAGCTCCTATAGGAATGCTGTGAAAGAGGCCAAAACGATTTTTTTAAATGTAACCTTACCTTCCATGTTATCCAATAGCACCAAGCAATTTTGGAGTGTTGTGAACGGCCCCAAAAATACTGTTCTCTCACTTACAGGGGATGACGGTGTAGATATTCCGAGCGAGCACTGTGCATCTGTACTAAATGATATTTTTGTGAAAGCGTTTTCTAGTGATGTTGACTCTGATTGCCCCACTTATCCTGTTTATAACTTCTTTCCAATGGACCCGCTTGTTTTTGATTATGACGGGATTGTTAAACAAATCGATGATCTTAAAGTGTCCTCGTCGAGTGGTGTTGATAACATGAGCTCTAAATTTCTTAAATCTACAAAAAGTTACATTTCAGTTTTCCTTCTAAAAATTTTCGAACAATCACTTGACCTTGGCATTTTGCCGGACGATTGGAAAATAGGAAAGGTGGTTCCGCTTCATAAATCAGGTAACAAACATAGTCCTCTTAATTATCGACCCATTTCCTTAACCAGCACGCCCTGTAAAATTTTAGAGCACATCATTTACTCTAATCTAGTTAGTTTCTTAGATTCTAATTCTTTTTTTTTCACCCTCGCAACATGGTTTCCGGAAATCCCTGTCATGTGAAACACAACTTCTAACTTTCACTAATGATCTCTTTTCCATCCTTGACCGTGGATCTCAGGTTGACTGCGTCTTTCTCGACTTTTGCAAAGCCTTTGATAAAGTATCTCACCAACTACTGTTTCTTAAGCTTGACAAACTGAATATTGATCCTAAAGTCTTGTCCTGGATTAAATGTTTCCTAACTAATCGATCACAGTTTGTTACTACCAATGAGGCAAATTCTTGCCTCAGTGCCGTCACCTCCGGTGTTCCCCAGGGGTCCGTTTTGGGACCCCTTCTGTTTCTTATTTATATTAATGACTTACCAATGTGTGTATCATCCCCTATTAGCTTATTCGCAGATGATTGTGTAATATATCGTGAAATTACTAACGAATCCGACGCGGCACTTCTTCAAGCTGATTTATGCGCGGTATCGGAATGGTGCAACTTATGGCAAATGACTCTGAATACTAACAAATGTAAAACTATGAGGGTGTCTCGTCGTAACACATCACCATCACCATACTCAATATGTAATATTCAGCTGGCATCTGTAACCTCTTTCAAGTATCTCGGTGTTCACGTCACTTCTAACCTATCATGGAAAACTCATTCTGATCATATAATCGCTAACGCTAATTCAATGCTCGGATATTTAAAAAGAAACTTTTCCTTAACCCCTATGTCCCTAAAACTTCTCTTGTATAAGACTTTAATACGTTCAAAGTTGGAATATGCCGCAGCAATCTGGGATCCAGGTCACTCAACGCTTATAACAAACATCGAAGCCCTGCAAAATCGCGCCGCACGATTCATAGTCTGCAACTATCATCGCACCGCAAGTGTCTCATCTATGAAAACCACCCTAGCCCTGCCTCTTCTTTCCTCACGTCGGAAAATATCTCGTCTATGCCTCTTCCATAAAATCTATCATTCCAACGCTTCACTGAAAAACAAACTATTCATTAGCCCCTCCTTCATTTCTCCCCGCATTGATCACAAACTTAAAGTTGGCATACCTCATTGCGAAACTTCAGCTTACATCAACTCTTTCATCCCTAGAACGTCATCTGAATGGAACCACCTTCCCGCATCATTAGTAACTATTCCATCAATAGATTTATTTAGAAAAGCTCTAACTACTCACTTTTGCTAGGATTATGCCGAACTAACATTTATAACCAAGTTGCCTTGTTGTTTGAATTTTATGCAGAGCCAATATTTTATGTCCACCCCTCTGTAATGCCCCTAGGCCCTGATGGTATCGAATAAATAAATAAATAAATAATAAATAAATATGTTGTTTCCCACCTTTTTTTGGGGGAACGGAAATAGCAAATAAAAATCAATCGCAAGGATGACTTTACAGACGTTAAATTTGCGATTCCGATCGCCGATTTTTTCATAGTTCGCTCGCGTGGCTCTGGGACACACATAAAAAATGAAGTGTGCGTATTATGTGATGCGAGCGTAATACGTGCCGTGTTCATTCGAGCTGTACGTCCAAGACCGCAGCAAATAGAATTGACGTGTGTGTCATTGCGACGGGAACGTCCGCCACCGCCACACAACGCGTCTAAAATGACAAGGGGACGATCAAGAGATTAGACTCACCTTATAACCCGAAGATGTAGGTCAAGGTTCAAACTATTCACAAAAAAGACGGACCAAAAAAAAAAGAAAAATGAAGTCGCGCAAATATTTTTTTGTAAAACGAGGCATCTAATTGGAGGCAGTGATTGACGAGAGCCTTGTAGGGCCTTCCGACAAACCTTGATAAGCCTTCCACCAACTTCTACATGTGCTCAAGTCGGTGGAATTGTTGTCGTTGCTTTCAAAATACGTGTATCAAGCGGCGGCCTTCACCTAAAATGCTAACTTCGAGTACCGTAAAATCCCGAGAGTTAGCCCACCTAACATTAGGATCAAATCGGCTGAAAATACAGAGTGGGCTAACTTTAGGTGTACAATCAAGAAAAGTTTGAAAAAATTACTAGTTTTAGGCTGTGTCCCTTCCAAGCTTGTTATGGTGGCGAGGGGCAGCGAAGCAAAAATGACTATACTTTCCAGTCAGCAACGTTCGCTCATATGCCGCCATAGCGAACTAGCCGCATTAAAACGCCGAGGCCATCATTGGAGTAGACTATATTTTCGAGTAGT
>JAZHYW010052268.1:0-12450 GCA_037355805.1 Ixodes ricinus
TGAAGAATTTCCGGAAAACGAAAAGGAACAGACAGAAAGTGCGTAAAATGCTTGTGTGGGACCAGACATGTACACGTTACCCCAAAAAAGTAACTAAATACCGTTACTCGTTACTCGCTCAAAAAGTAACTAAGTACGTTACTCGTTACCGATTCTCAAAAGGAACGCGTGAGTTACCTCAAAAGTAACGAGTTATTTTTCACGTTACTTTGACGACCAAATACACAACTATTTTTTGTTTCATGGTGTATTGTTTTCTTATTAGTAGTGGTTGCACTTAAGCAGCAGCTGCCTCTTGAAGTTTTCATCAGTTATATTTCCACGCTTCCTTGAAGATACATCTGAGGCGACGCTGAAGAGTCGTTCTACCGACGCGCTCAAAGGAACGGCAGTGTTGTGCTTCCGGAAGAGCTGGTGAATCTTCGAGAACTGCGCCTTCATCGAGGACAGCGGGTAATGGGTTATGTGCCTTTCCTGTGTTCGCAACCTCCGGGTTTACATTTGGTCCGTACCCGGTTCTATAAGGTCCGACCAACGAACCTTGTTGCGTTCGCTAAGTGGAGGACATTCCCAGCTGTTGAGTTCAGTATCAGCAACGTTTATCTCTGGGCGCGTCAGTCGAACTGTTCGACTGATGTATTCAGCGATATGCGTTGCTGTACTCTCATAGTGTTTAGTTGTTTTTCGGGTTGCCCACCTATTGTTCTCGCAATAGACGCATACTCAGGTAAGAATAAAAACAAGGCCGTTTAAGCGGTCTTGTTGTCGTTACTTCTCCAAAGTAATCGATTTACCGTTACTCGTTACTTGGTCTTAAAAGTAACTACAGTACGTTACTCGTTCCTTTTCTAGAAAAGTAACTAAATACGTTACTCGTTACCGAAAATAGTAACTAGGTAGAAATAACTCGTTACTTGTAACGCTTTACGTACATGTCTGTGTGGGACGGAAAGAACACACCAAAGAAGTCCAAGTTAAAATAGTGGCATAGCTCTTTCGCGATTAAGCGCGTAACGAAGTAGAAATTCAAATGAGTTCCTTTGGTCGCTGGCGGGCCGCATTACAACATCCGCTGAGGTTTTCACAGAACATGGAACTTC
This sequence comes from Ixodes ricinus, assembly GCA_037355805.1. Classification (NCBI taxonomy): domain Eukaryota; kingdom Metazoa; phylum Arthropoda; class Arachnida; order Ixodida; family Ixodidae; genus Ixodes; species Ixodes ricinus. The sequence continues at coordinate 1,101 of JAZHYW010052268.1, forward strand.
TCTGCTTTGAAGGTCCCCGTGGCACTATAGTAGGAAGCTGAGAGATTTTAGCTTTTCGCGAAGCTTTGAGATAACAAAAGAAAAAAAAAAGTGGCGTTATTATGGTGCCAGATGACCCCTACTTGTCTTTAGAAGAGATAACTCATAGGTATAGTATATCTTTTCTATTTGCCTTTTAAAATTTAGTAGAAATGGGAGTGGTAACACCCCACCTAGTTTCTACACTCGAGAAAATGCTACGTATTAGCAAAGACTAAATCTTTAAAAAAATCTGCACAAATTTATGGTTTAAAATAATAACGAAGTACGTAATGCCATTGATTTTGTATGTGTGTTTTGTGTGTATTTGTGAGAAAAAAGAAATGAGTGATATTGCATTTACCAGACGAAGTACGAGGGACGTTCATAAAGTTCGTATTATCGGCACAAAAATTGAAAAAAAACGGAACAAAACAGGCATCAACATGAGCGCGCGTCCCTCTAGTTTCCGCACAATATAAACATCGCATGCTATAGTAGCTCGGAACGCCGCTAGGGAGTCGAAACAAAAATGGCACCGCCCGTCGGTGCCAAGCACATGCAGTGATCCGTTGTTTTCATTTGAAGGGAAGCAATGCCAAGGATATTCATTCCAATCTGGGAGCGTTGTTCGGGGACAACACCCAGTTTATGACACTTTGGTTAAATGGCACAGACGCTTCCAGTGTGGCCAAATAAGAGGAAAGCATTTCAAGGACGGCGACCAAGTGATTGCTCAAGTGGAGCGATTCCTGAACACTCAAGACGAGGAGTTCTATAACAATGGCCTCCGGCATGTGGTGCATCGCTGGAAAAAGTGGGTAACTTTTGGTGGCGAACATGTAGACAAAGTTTCAACTCCTACTCGAGTTTGATTGCTGAATCTCTATTCCTTCGTGACAATAATACGAACTTTATGAACGCGCCTCGTATGCAGTATATTGTAAAAAAAGAAAACAGGTCAGTCTCTGTCCACATAGCCCCTGATACAAATATAATACTGTTTATTTAATGACGAAAAAAAAAGAAATTATTTGACATCAGCGACTACATTACACAATTCGAGATTAAACTCTTATTGCAATTGCTCCTACCTCTGGCGACTTCCCCCTGCCGTCTCCCTGACTACACCTTTAGCGATTGCACCGACCTCAGCTGTTGTTGAAACGCACCTTATTTATCTACACACTTGGCTCAATGGCCGCATCTGGTGTTGAGGGGGGTGAGGGAGAAGGAGGGTATAGGAGGGGGGGTGAGGATGGTTAAACTATCCTCCCATATCTTGGAGAACCGGAGGAATGCGACGCGGAATGGATAAAGTTGCTTGGAGTCACTGAGCGCCGTGGTTCTTGTTTGCCCCATTCACAAAGCATGGTTGGCCGGAGTTCCCTTCCTTTAGCGGCTGCTTATATATTGAATTTAGCAGCATTCTGGGGCCAGGAAAACGATTCCAAAGGGTTTTTAGCATAATTGAACAAGCTCGGAGTCATAAGCAGACATAAAGATGCAAAAAAAAAAAGAGAAAACAACGCCTACGCAAGACAAAAACACATTTTGAACGAAGATCACCAGAGCATCCATAACAATTCAAGACACACTCACACCATCTTTCTCAAGAAAGGTTACACGCAGGGAGAACATACCTTTGAGGTGGAGATCCCTAAAGCAGACATGGACAAGACAAAACACCTCTGACGCGGGCTCCATGGGCAAATGTATAGTTGCAGCGTTAACGTTCGCCCCCCTCTAGGGTATCTCGACTCCAGTAGAAAACCATAAGCCGTGTCGTGGAGACGACCAGCATCGGCCGAAAGGCTCGCAAACCAGCGGAGAAGGAAAAACCATAAAGAGAAGCTAAAACCACACAGTCGCGGGAGCACAGCTTCGTGACAATATTCTCAACCGAGACACTAAGACAAGACAGTTTCATTTGTTCATTCAGCCTCTCTAGGAACTAGTGAAACAATGGTAAGTTTCATTTTTTTCGTAATTCCTGTCTTATACATTCAATGGACGATGTTTCGAAGCTGTAAAACGCAAGAAATATAGAAAGCAGGCATTCACTTCGGCTGAGTTTTTACGCTCCACAGAAGACGGTGCAGTAATCCTCGGAACGAAATGAGCAAGCAAACCAAAATCCGAAGTGCAAAAAAAAAAAAAAAGAAGAAGAAGAAAAAAGATAGATGAGTTTCGGAGTCTTTCAAACCGTCCCAAAAGTTCCCCATAGACAAGTAATGAAACCAGAAAAGCCTTTTTGTGGGGAAAAGATAGTGGACCCACTCATCAGGTGCCTGCAAAAGAAATTCAGCAGGCAGCGTAATGGGACGGAGAAATACGAGCTTTAGCTGCAGTACGAACATTGAATTCACGGACTAAGACGCCGATCCACCAACGGTCGTTGTCTCGGAAATACAAAAGTAGGCGTTGAGGAATTCGCCCCTTTGTCCGTGGTCTATAGCGACGACAGTCTCTGAATGGACCACCGATCGATCATCGTGGTACAGCATCTGCGAACGCCTTGTTTCCTCTGAATTATATATTCGAGGTTCCTCTGGGATGTGTATGCTGCATCTTAATTTCAAGCTTCAGAAAAACAAAGTTGTTTGGTGTTTAATTAGTGAACGAAAGAGGGAGATGAAATTACCGCCGTTGAAGACGTGCAGTGCGAGAATGCAGGATGATCTCATGAGGGCCGCTGTAGAATACAACTCCAAAAAAGAGCTTGGTCTGCTCATGACATCGACATATTTGAAACAAAAGCAAAGAAGGTATTTTAGAGCGGGGGAAACTTCTATGGTTATTAGGTCAAAGCTATGAGGTAACGTTTTCAGATCAACTCAGTAGTTAAACTTCTCCGGAGGGGGAGCCCGCCCGATCCGCCTCAAGCCCTGCAACCCGTCGTTTGAAGTGCCATCTAGACGCTCTGCCTCAAAACATGTGCAGAGTTACCATAACAGCCGTCCCCTTAAGAAATGGTGCGCATCAAATGATGGGAGGCGGACCTTGGGAGGAGGGTGGAAGGGGGGCAGGAAGGAGTGGGTAACTGCTTGTGGAAGCTGCTGCTATGGACAGTTCCGTTAGTGAGTTGATCTAATAACGTAGGCCTTGGGCGCAACTGCGCTCGTGCACCTCGAACGCCAGTCAAAGCTGTGTTTCAGCGTGCACACAATGGCCTATTCTAGATTACGAGAGTGAGCTTAGTTTTTAACCGAAAGCCACAGCGCATATTTATAATGGTTCGCATCGATTTACCTTGCTTCAAGTTGCGCGAGGAAAAAATGGGATCAAAACACAGCTCAGGGGTAACGAACTTTCGGTGTTCTTATCCCGACGTATTGTATCTGCCCGAAGAGTGGTTAGCATCGATCTAAACGGAAGCCGAAGTAAGCTTACGAAGAAACGTTGATTCTGCGAAATGGGCACCAAAATTTGCATCGAGACATCGCTTTGGTTTACCGCGTTACTCATTACGATATATAGAAGAAAAAATAAAACGTTAAAAGCTACAGCGGCATCGAGTACGTGGGGTTACAACCCTGGTGGTACATGAAAGAGAAGTCCTCCTCTTATCGAATACCTTACTCGTCCTCAAAGTGAGGTTTGAGAGTTTCGAAAATCTGGATTTCAGTTTGCTCTACTTCGCCAGTGCTGGCAGTGGCAGCTCAGGGAGGTTTCATTTATGTTCACAGCCTTTTGTATCGAGAGCCACTTTTCAAGTGTGGGGAGACGCACTCTGCTGCTGTAATGAAAGGATCTATCAGATCCACCCTTGTTTAAGTTTCGTAGCTTCGTGGACTCTGCTGAGTGCATGTGAAATCGAGAAAACGTAAAAAAATTTTCTGTCAACATTGGTTTAAAAACAAAATTAAACCGGCTCTGTATTTGAGAAAAAAAGAGAAAAAGTCACATATCGTTGTTATAGGGCCTCCAGGATTGCGAATACCAAACTATATTTCAGGTTAATCAGCCAAGTAGCCACAGGAGCGCTTTCAAAAGAGCGCTGAAGCCCCTCCTTCCCGTGACGTTCGGTTCGAGGAGAAAATCATGAGGTATTATACAGAGATCTCAACATTTCCGTGCTTTTCGCAAGCCTTACCTGGGCAGTCAAGAGCGCTGCACTCGTTCCCTCACAAGCGGCACACGCAAGGCAGCGTGCTGAAACCGCTGGGTACGACGTACGTCACGCCCAGCAGTAGGTTTTTCTCGCGTCTATCAATACCTTCGGGTCAAATGCTCACGATATTCAAACTCACAGGACAAACATCCGCCAGAATTCACCTCTAACTCGTTTTCTTTTCTAAGGTCCTCTTTAGCTTCTTTTTTAAGAAGAGGTCCGCGTTCAAAGATAGCATGAAGCAAATCCCTGCGATTTAAGTTTATGGTTTAGGCTTTCTACAATCGTGAAATAAAATAAATTGCAATGGACATGGTTTTATTACTGCGCGGGCTCCGCTTTGATTAATGGCGAATACTACAGGTCATTTTGGAGTGCGCCGGGATTGACTTTTTTGGAGCGCGCTTATATCATGGGCGACCGGGATGGAGATGGACGTGTTCCGCTCGACGTTTGGAACCAACTCCCACTCCAGATCTTGATTCGGATCCGAGAAAAGTCGTTCCGCCGATTTCGGCGGATTCGACCGTAAACCAGCATGGCAATCCCTCGGCGGGCAGACGTGACTATCTTTCTCGCCGGCCAACTCACCTAGGAAGAATTCGTAATGACCGCTCGCGTAGCACCGCCCCCTTTACTGATTCCCTGCTGTGATTGATGACAGTTTGTAGTCAAGTTGCTCGTGCAGCTCCCCCAGCAGCAGCGGCTCGAGTATAGGGAGTATTCACTGGCGGCCATAGCTGTGTGCGCGAATGCTGAGCGCGTGCTGATGGCGAGCTTCCCCAGTTCTTTTGCAACGTGCATTCCGCACCATCAAGAGTGCCGGTCTTAGCAGCCTATCAATGTGAGCTCTGCTCTGAGCTTGCGCCCTAAACAGCACCCACAAATATGGCGTCCAGTGAATACTCCCTATAGCAGCGACGACGAGGGTTGCTTGTATGTCCCGCATGAATTCGACTGAGTTTTCGCACCTTCGCAGAAGAGGCTGAAAATCGAGACGTTCTTGGACACCGTTCACGAGCATTCCGATGAAAAGACAAGTGGGCTACGCGGATGCACATCGCTTATCGACACGCATCTTTCAGATCATGATTAACTTCGCTGGTGCGTTAAACACTGCAATTGCAATAAAAAAAAAAAGTGCTTTGAGATTTGGGTTTGCATTGAGGGGACTCTCGGGAAAGTGAATGACGGGAAAACATCTGCCGATCCCGGAGTAGTGGTCAAGTTCCACCGGGCAGAGGTCCGCATTTTAGGTCGCCCTCACTCACCGTCACCCTCACAGCTACACTCACCTTCAGCCCCTCACTCACCCTCATCCTCACAGTCACACTCACCTTCAGCCCTTCACTCACACTCACTGAACCTCCACGGCCCTCACGCACTCATGGCCCTCACGCCCCTCACGCACTCACCGCCCTCAGGGCCCTCACGCCCCTCACGCACTGATGGCCCTCCACGCCACCTCACCGCCTTTACGCCCATGACTCACTCATGATCCTCACGCACTCACCGCCCTCACGCGCACTTGTAGCCCTCACGCCACTCACCGCCCTCACGCCCCTCACGCACTCATCGCCCTCACACCCCTCACACACTCATGACCCTCAAGCCACCCACCACCCTCACGCACTCACCGCCCTCACGGCCTTCACGCACTCGTGGCCCTCACGCCACTCAGGCCCGCTTAAGATGGGGCAATTTCGCCCAGAAACTTGACGTCGCAGCACCAGCAACACGGGCCGCCCGTTTTCACACGCTGCAACCAATTACTGCAATTTGCCATCATCAACATGAAATTTTATTTTTCCTGCACTATTTAGACACACAATTACGCGCTATAAACGTGTTTTTATGCATTTAAATCTCGCTGAGAATACTAATGAAACTTTTTGAAACCGTTTATTTCCAAAAACGATCAATTTCAAACAAGAATTCCAAGTCTTTTGTTGTTATCATCACCGGCACGAGCTATCACGTGAAAATATCGCGTCCTTGATTGGATGCGGCCGCTTCAAACGGCTTCGAATTGCTCCGAGTTGCTCGCTTGTTTCGAGCCGGACCCGATCTCAGCGATTCGTGTCGATCTAGGGAAAGCTAGGGAACAACCCGCCATCAACACCGTAATTGCTGAGAAAGTTGCGCCACCTGAAGGGGGCCTCACGCACACACCGCCCTCACGCCTATTACGCACTCATGGCCCTCACAACCCTCACGCACTCACCACCCTCAAGGCCCTCACGTCCCTCATGCCACTCACACACTCACCGCCCTCACACCCCTCACGCACTCATTGCCCTCACACCCCTCACGCACTCACCGCCTTCAAACCCCTAACGCACTCATGACCCCCACGCCACTCGCTGTCCTCACGCCCCTCACGCACTCATGGCCCTCACACCTCTGACTCACTCACCGCCCTCACAACCCTCACGCACTCACGTTCCTCACAGCCCTCACGACCCCCCCTCGCCCTTACACTCATGAATTTTCCTGGTTCAGAACTCACTCACCCTCACTTCACCTGTGAAGATGAGGGTGAGTGAGTGAGTGAGGGCCCTCGTGAGTGAGGTTTACCGAGGTATGCCACCGGGAATCCGGAGGCGGAGCGAGTCCGTTCGGATCGCGCGCTCCATCTCGGATCTGGTCTACTGATCCCGGCGCACTCCAAATCGACCTTGTGAATTTATCATAAGACATGATATTGTGATAGTCCGGCGTTTAATCAAATTCGGCTGTTTTTGTTTTTTTGGCACGCCGTGATTATTAGTTACACGAATGGTCGCGCATGAGTATGGTTGAACCGGTCCTCCAGTGGTGATCCTCCGTTGGGTAGCATAAAACAAAAGCCCTGCGAGGACACCATTTCAAGGTCATTAATAAGCTGGAAGCAGCTGTCAAAGATTAAGAGTGAGGTGTACCCACAAAGAGTTTCCAGGATTGCACGAAGAGGCTGTCACACATGTGTGCAAGGGCATTCGGCTCCAGGTAGGGTCTGTCGAAAAGGTGGACACGTGTACAGACCGAAAAGTAACCAGTATCTACCGCGTGTCGCAAATAGCGGCCAGGCTCTTTGAATCGACCTCAAAAATCGGTTTCTTATCCTATCGCATTCCGATTTCGTACAGCGTTGGCCACAGGTGGTGCATTTTTCTGAAAAAATCGCAAAGAGCGAATTTACCTGAGGAAAAAGTAAAAGAGAAAAAGGCTTAACTCCTATGGAAACGCAGCGAAGCCACCGGTCTTAAAACCATAGGGCGCCCTATGGTTTGAAGACCGGTGGCTTCACTGCGTTTCCATAAGAGTTAAGCCTTTTTCTCTTTTTACTTTTTCCTCAGGTAAGTTCGCTCTTTGCGAATTCTTTAGAAAAATGCACCACCTGTGCCAATGCTGTACAATATCGGAATGCGATAGGATAAGAAACCGATTTTTGCGGTCGATCCAAAAAGCCTGGCTTCTATTTGGGACACGAGGTACAACAAAACAATTATAATAATGCGGTACGTATCTTTGATGCCCCCCCCCCCCTCCAGAGGGACTGTCGACTTTCCAAGTTCCGATTCGGCTACATAGAGCACCCCACCCGCTTAGCACCGATGAATATCGCGGCGAGCAATCTAGACAAATGCGGTTCTCCACGGGAAAGGCGGGAGAGGATAACGGCCAAAGAAAATGATTTTGCTGACTTCCGATAGGTGGAGGTGCGAAAACTTGCAAACTCTGAATGACGTCACTCTGTGATCCCGATGAGCATCACAAGGGGTGGGGTAGACGATCGGGAAGAAATGCATTTTTCCTTAGCAATTATACTGCGGAACCGCAATATTTCGGGAGAAGGTGGCGCCTTTTGTCGTACTTGTGTCATTAGAAAGAGTATAAAAATATTAGCTGCGAATTCTTATCACGTTAAAATCTTTGCACTGCCCCTTTAAAGCAATTGTCGTTAGAGGCAAATCCGACTCCGACATTTCGAAAAATGCAGCTGGCTTGACGATATATTCATGAATTTGCATCTGTATTTGTTCTTCTTATTCCGAAACTGGATGCGAAAGAAGCGCTGCAAGCCCCGCCCACAATGATGCGAGAAAGGATGGACATGCTCGTTTCAGGCACGTCATCGTTATCTGGTCAGCATATCCTCATTTAATCCGTCGACGTCGCGCTTTCGAAAACTATTTGGCCGCTCTTCAAGGCATCATTGCGGGCAGGTCTCGCGGCGCTTCTTTTGCATTCAGTTTTGGAGTCAAGGGACATGATGTAACAAACTTCCGGCGTCTGGAACATTTTCCCATTAAAGTACACGGACGTGAAAACTGAACGATCCATATTTGGAAACCAATTGCCTTTTCATAAATTGCTGATGAAAAATCCTCTATGAAGTCAATAAAAAAGAAAACTTAAATTTTGTTTAACTTGTGACGATTGTATTCTTATCTAATATTCTTCGAGCCTGGTAATGATTCAATGATGATTGCACGAATGGAACTGCCACTCTATTGCTTAAAATCGTATATACGTTCGAATTCAAAACGAGCGCTTCAGAAACTTATAAGAACTCATAAACCAGTAAACGATTTACTGTGGAAAACGAGTAATAGAAGTAAAAAGATTAAAACACTCGTGTCCATGTTTACAACGAAGATATATGATCTACGTGTGGACAACCACAAACTCCTTCAAAATACATTTTTATTAGGGTCTACATCCGCCATATTTCTTGTTCTTTATTTCTTGTGTCCAGGAAAAGCCGAAACCTGAATGCTGGTACACATAAATACATTGTTCGTACAAAAATGGAAACACAAAAACATTGATCCTAATAACGCTGAATGCTTAGGGTATTTTTAAACGACCATTCTCTATCGAAGATATCAACTTCGGCGCCGAGTGCATTAAAACTATTTTGGATACACAGCAGGGGGGAAAGTGAACAAAGGTGTTGCACATCGAACGTGTTAGGTTGCCACTGCTCACGCGTGGAACAGATAAAGAGAGCAGAGACACAAGTTCAGAACAACTTAATGTTCCATGCACAGCTTTGTGCAAAAATACATAATCTCGAAAATTTCGCCGAGCTACTAATGTCTGCAAATTCATCCTGTGTAATATCGACTCGTGACCAAAAAATCTGGCGACCATAATAACGGTCGTACACAATACGTGCCAACTTCCTCTGAACATGTTTTAACCTCGCAGAGCCTGTCAAACTGAAACAGTTCCAGACCACGAGGCCGAACTCAAGTTTTGAACGCACAATAGAGGTGTAAAGCACAAGACACGAGGGCACCTTAAAATGGCGGGTTATTCTCGAAAACAAACCTAAAAGTCGGAAGCATGAACTCACCAAATTTGACAAATGTGCATCAAAACTGAAGGTGGAACCCACATAGATGCCCCAATCCACGCACACAATCCTCTCGACGTAATGGTTCATTATATAGCTTGCACAAAAAATTGAGAAAACATTTTTTTGCGCGATAGAGAAATGACAATCGTTTTTTTGCTATTTAAACGCAGGTTTTGCATCTCACAGCATAACAAGATTGCAGATGTCTTTTTCCAAAAGCTCGCAATCAGCATCCGATTTGATATGTCTGTAGATCTTAATGTCATCAGCGAACTGGAGCAATTTGGAATGTTTTACACAACGATAAACGTCATTAACAAAAGTATTAAACAGTAAAGGTCCCAGAGTTGAACCCTGGGGAACAACAGAAAGACATATGTATGATCTCGATAACTCACCGCTAACACAAACTCTGTTAATGCGCCCAGCAAGTATGTTTTGAACCACAGACTTAATGGCAAAGACACTCCATACTCTCACAGTTTGTAAAGTAATAGTTAATGATGCCCAAGGTCAAATGCCTTGCTTAGGTGCAAAATAAATGGCGTCGACCTGACCACGGTTGGCGACGATAGGACCAACGCAACTGAATTAGTTGGCCAAGTTTGTTTCCACAGACCTAGACTTAATAAAACCATCTTGTGATTCGTTCAAAATTCCTTTAAAATGACTAGAAAGATGCATTTCTACTACGCTCTCAAAAAGCTTTAAAAATGACGACAGTAATGACACATATCTATAGTTCGCAACTTCTGACAAGTTCCCTGACTTGAAAATTGGCACTACAACTGCTGACTTCATTTTTCTGGAAAATGCAATTTTCAAGTGACAAAATAAAAAGGTAAGTCAAAACAGGTGCAAAAGCATCCGAACAGCCTTTAACAATAAGTGATGGTACTGGTATCAAAACCGGACGAAAGTTTTGGTTTCAGACGTCTAACGCAAGGGCCGAGGACGCTATCAGTTTTCGCAAAGTCAGCACCGTTAAGCGCTTGTGTACGAGAGTTTGCAGATTGTGTATCATGGACAAAGACGCGTGAAAAGTATGACGCAAACAACTCACATACAACTGCGGGGTCGGAGTGCAAACCGGTATCATTCGATCAACGTAACGTTCCTGACTCCCGTTTCCAGTGCATCTTTTTTATACTGTCAAAACATTGTTAGGATTATTCAGTAAGACATTCTGAGTGTTGTTCCTAAAGTTCTCTTTATCTCATTGATAAAAAAACTTTACCTCCGCCCTGGCACGACTAAATGTCGTCATACCACATGTCCCCATTGCTACGTTTGTATTGACGACAAAACCGAGTTTTTTTCTTTCATTTTGCACTTCAGTTCATATGAAAAAGCACCATGGATACCTCTGCTGTTTATTTTTTTAAGCGGAATAAAACACTGTGCACCATCTGTTACAAGCCGAGTGAAAGCGTTACAAGCTGGAATTTACGTCAGGGCATGAGCAAATCGTGAGCAAATCGTAGTCTTCGGCCGCGACATCGATACACTTGCAGTGGAAGCGCAGGCCACAGATGCCCGAACAGTGAAGAAACTGTTTGTCTGCCAAAAAACTGGGCGGAGCAGGAAACCACACACGTCCTTACCGCCCGTCATTCCGAGACGGAATGTATATATTTATTCTAGACCAATTGACATCGAGGTGGTCGCTAAGCAGACATCACTTTCTCTCTTCTGATGTCAGTCTCATTAAGGAGGTCAGTAGGGGAAGTTTTAGAGACCTGCTCTGTAGGCACCCGTTTCCGGCTTGAGTGGCGTCGCCGACGGCGTCTGCGTAACCGCGCGTCGCATTATGGGACGTTTCCCATAATGACGTCACGAGGGTCAAGGGTGACCGCGCGTTGCAGTTTGGG
>JAZHYW010052270.1:0-18282 GCA_037355805.1 Ixodes ricinus
ACCCGCGGGTCTTTTTCACCAACCACACTCTACAGATAAACTCCTTTGTTGCGGACATTTCGAACCGGATGGAACACGGCACAAACGATACAAGTGTGGTTGGGGAAAAAGGTCCCACGGGTACTTAAAGGCTGCTTTGAGAAATAAACCAGTTAGCTGAGTTTGAGACGTTCTCTGTGTCTGTTCCTTCTACTGAAAGTTCTTCTGATTTCATCCACCGCAGTCTCAGGTGTAATACAACATGATTATCTAATCAAAAACACGTAACCCTTATAACTAGGGTTTCGTGTTTTTGATTAGACACGTTATATTAAGCAAATGCGCACACATTAAGCAAATGGGCACATACGTTAAGCAAATGTGCAAACATTTGCTTATTAAAGTTTCGATGTTTGTTTTTCTTTTTTTGTAAAAATTGTAAAACTGTAAAAAAAACACATAAGTACAAACAGGGCAGTGCCCAAAATAACACGGAACTTCACCTTCTGTACATCAAGATTACGTGATCTTATTATAGCAAACACATATGTCCTGCCCTAGGATCTCCTCGTTGATCCACGCTCATTCGTTCCGGTTAATGACCCTCGGCTTCGAGAATGCCCTCTCAACGTTAACACTGGACACTGGCAGGCTGACGAGATGAAGCGCTGCCTGATCCACAATCGGCCAATCAACCAGATGCGACAAAAAAAAAAAAGAGACATTGTGCGACGTTTTGAAGGACAACATATTTTATGTACTCACTAAACTCTGGCTGCAGATCTTGCATATAGCTAAGAACCTTTCACTAGCCCATACCTGATCTTCTCTTTAGGGCCAGAAACTTGACACACTCAGCCCGATCACAGAAAAAACACACATGTCCCGTGAAGGACAACCCAAGGCCTCTTTTGTTGCATGTTCAACAGGGCACAGGGCCAATCACGAAGAGGCAGTGTGGGGGTAACGCGTTACTAGTAACGACGTTACTGTTAACGCGTTACATTTTTCGCGAATGTGCAGTAACGTACTCGTTACTATTCTGAATGACGAACGAGTAAAGTATTTTCGTTGCTTTTTATGGTATCGGCTATCAAATTGCGTTACTCGTTACTCGTTACTTTTGATAAAAACTGGTGAAATACACTAGGGTATTTGGGAAAACGTCACGACGCCTGATCTAACGTTTAGAATAGCAATATTGTGCATAAAACTAGAGACGTTAGGGGAACTAAATTTAGCTCCCTAAGCTCAATGGAGGATCTAGCTTCTCTGCTCGAGGGGCAACTGCTTGCGCTCGAGCACGCAATGCCCAGGCAATGCCATTACTTGCTGCTAAAACTTCTGAACCTTCGATTTCCTAAAACAGTTGGTTTTCCACTTGTCAGTCCATCTATTCACCCATCCATCTCAAAATCCCGCGCAAGCTTATCGCTGCACGGAACCAACATCCGTCAAAGTAAACTTAAAAAAAAACTTTCTGACCAAAAAAGACATTCATTGAAAGGCGACACTATCTCGCTTCTCGAAGGCGAAAAAAACCTTTGGCTACAAGCTAATTCCGTTCGTCCTCCATTTTTTTTTCATAGTGTCGCCACTTAAAAGCTTGAACGAACGACTGCATTACAGCCCCCTCCCCTCCCCTCCTCCTCTTCCCCCTCTGCTTTGTGCAGCAGAGGTGGACAGGGGAGTGAGAGACATCCGTTTAAAACAGTGGACACATAATGGCGAAGCGATTTGCTGGTTTCTCTAGTGACAAAAAAAAAGAACACCCCTTGTAGAATGTTTTACTCTCGCTTTCCCCCTCGCTGCCTGAAAGTTCCTGACCCACTTTTGTACACAGAAGAATCTTTCGCTTGATTAGTCTTTACTTCCCTCAGGGTCATAATAAAAAAATAAAAATTTTTAAACCTGGAAAAAACTTACAAACACGAAACCTTTTTTGTCTTCGCAGAAAAAGGAAGAGCAACGCGAAACACATGCGCGACGAAACTCGTCCGATCTCGACGATCCGACTGCGCAATCACGACGGTCGGAGGCGTAGTGTTTGACGTTCTCCGGTGCTACGAAAATCCTCTCCCCCCAAGGTCATTCCGGCAGCACGCACATCGGATCGGACGGTTTCGTGCGTACAGTGTGCTTCGCGCTTTAAGCGCGAAACACATGCACGACAAAACCGTCCGATCCGACGTGCGGACTGCCGGAAGGACCTTGGGGGCGAGTTTTCGTAGCACCGGAGAGCGTTGAACACCCTGCCTCCGACCGTCGTATTGCGTGGTCGGACGTCGAATCGGACGGTTTCGTCGTACATGTGTTTTCGCGCTCTACTGCTGGTGAGAGGCAGCAAGTGATTATAACCAGTGTGCTGGTAACCGGTGTCCTGTTCCACATAGTGAAGTAAATCAGTCAGTGTCTGGTAATAGTATGAACCGGACTGTCACTAAAACCGGCGTAAAGATGAGGCGTGTTGGTTGGCTGGTTGTGTTCCAGCAGTCCCCGTTCGCATGCCGCCAAACATACGTACTCGAACACAAAAGTAACGTAAAAGTAACGTTCGTTATTTTTGAACAGTAACGGTAACGGTATATTGTTACGTTTGTAAAAAAGTAACGTAGCTCAATAGCGCGTTAATTTTTACAAAACTAACGAGTAACGCTATTTCGTTACTTTTTTTTCGGTAACGGGCACAACACTGCGAAAAACTGACCATTTTTGGTTCAAACAGAATTTTAGAGAAATGGATTTGGCTTTCTTTTTATCGGTTTTTATCGGTTTAAACCGAAAACGTCTCACCTAAAAACTGACCTTTTTCAGTTAAAACCAAATTTCGGAAAATAGATTCCGCGTACTTTTATCGGTTTTTATCGGTTTAAACCGAAATCTCAGAACCCTACTTATAATTAAGTCGCAACCGCCGACATGCCTACAAGTTTTTTGACAGTAGTTTGGGCAAATTTTATTATCTATTGATTGTTCCCAGAATATAACTTTTTGCTTGTAAAACTAAGAATTACGTCGTTGTAAGAAAAAAAAGTAACCTCGGTATAAATGTTTTTTGGTCACATATTTAATTAAACCAGAATGAGTAAGCGAGTGGGAAAGAAAAGCAACGACCAACACTTACAAATTCAGACGCTCAGTGGTGTTTTTTTTTTTTTCATTCTCGGTTTTAGGTTTATTTGGTATATAGTTCACCAGCCTGCCTCTGTTTGTTTCCTATGATCGACAATGACCATTTGCAATAAACAACCTCTGTCATAACATAAATCGTTCTCTCATGTAATTGGCTACCTAATGTATTACTTGAGCATATATTTCAATCAGAGCAATGTCGTGAATATGCCTCAGATTAAATATCGAGAGGCTCTCAGCTTTAGCGAGGAATGCTATAGGCATTATGCGCCTCTGCTGGGGGCGGGGGGGGGGGGTGATGCCCTTCCCTCTCCCCCTCTTCATGACAGCGTCTGTTTCGTGAAGGGTTAAGCTTCCCGTCAACAATGGGCGGGGGGGGGGGGGCGCCGGCAGGAAGGGGGATGGGGGTCCTAATGTCGGACCTTGGTGGCGGTGGGGGGGGGGGAGGGATTGGGGCGGGGGGGGGGGGGGTTGGGGGTTCTGCAGGCCCTTGGAGAGGGTTCTGCAGGTCGGGCATTAAGATTGCCTGTGAATTTTTTTGAACTTGGTGATTGTTTGTTTTCCCGGTTGCTTGATTGTTGTTTCTCTGATTGCTTGTTTTCTTTCTTATTGTTTGTTTCCTGGGGGTCGGCTTCGCCTCGCACGCCCCAGGAGACAGTTCGCTCTTTGTGCTAATACAGATTATTATTATTAATTATTTTGTTTCTTTAATTTGCTACGATGATGTATATATACAGGTTTTCTTTTTACTTGTAACAAAAATTAAAAAAAGAAGGAAGGGAATTCTTAGATGGGAGCTGTCTTCACTGTGCATAACGGGCTCAACAAAAGTTTGACAGGGCAATTTTCATTAGGATGCATCGGCGAATTAACTAAAATTGTTTAGGTATTGCTATCATGAGTCATGCTCCCATTGCAGCTTTAAAACCAATCACTAATAACGGCTGGGGTCTTTGAGATATTCATCCACAAAGAGGCGGGGGTCTTTCAGATATTCATCCATACGTTTTCGCATGTTTGTTGGAAGTTAAGAGCCATAGGAGCCCACCTGATCATTTAGGGTAGGGCGCCCTAAATAATGCCGGGAAGAGTGACTTGCACTTTGTGGTTATCTAGGCAGCGTCCGGTTGACACTTCCAACCAACCACGCGCTGCCGAGACAAAGAAAAGATGTCCGGCACGGGAAGGTCACTCTTGTACCTTGATAATCAGTAGAGTCCTGAGCAGAAAACAGTTTGTTCATACGCATCCGATTCGCATCCGCAGACTTTGTATCCGCGTCCGAACCGCATCCGCAAAATTCGAAACCGCATCTGGCCCTCAACTTGCGCATTAATTTTACATCATAATATAGAACGCGAACTAAAAAGAAGAAGAAAAAAGTATGTGTATGGTATTCTATAAGCCGTCTCTTTACTTTTGTACGAAGAACTCTTCGTGTCAGAATACGGTGAAAGGATGTTTATCGTATATTGTTTTAACGTGTTCATAAAGTAAGCGATCATCCTTCCAATGACACTTCGCATCGCTGGACAGATGATCGCAGTTATGAGATTGTCTTGGGGTTCGTGACACTGACACTCTGTCCGTAAGGTGCGCTGAAAAGAAAGGAACTTTTAATATTTTCCTTTTTGCTTTATAAAACCCACTTCAAGCGACGCATATTTTATAAACATGATCATCAACTAAGCACAGACTATAACGTTGTGTAATTTTACTTAGGCCAATAAATAAAAAAAAGTGGGAGAGGAAAGGTGCTGAGTCATCGCAGCAAGGATACTCGTGTATCTGGTGGTAAGGCGCGAGTACACCACTAGGAAAACACAATCATTTAGTAGTGACAACACCTCCTATTGGTTTAAGTTTTAAACACGAACCCTCAACTGCGTGCTCGGAACCATATACTTAACAACAACTCAGTGTCAGCTGTCGAGGAGACCAAACGCACACACACGCAACGCTTCAGTTGTCGAGGTTGCTGTGTAGAAGAAACAAAACATCGTCCACATGGACGGATTCAGACTTCTTCGCCTTAATCTGAAATTAATTCCCGTTAATGAGAAGTCTATCTATGTTGGTGCACCTGATGCTGGCGTGGCAAGCACGAACTGTGCAGCAAGAATGAGGTGCGGAAGCTAGTGCCTAGCACAAGTTCCCCCACTCCAGAGAGTCAAATTCAGTCTCCTCGATCTAGGCGAATAATCTACTTGGAGGCTTTTTCTACTTTCTTGTGGCTTGTATGTTTTGTGTTTTCTTTGCCCCAAAGAACATTTTCCGCCTATTCCTTGCCAAACAAAAATGAGCTCTCCCGGGACGACTAATGCTCGTTTACGTTTTTTTTTAAAGACAGCATCTTTGGAGGTATGGAACGTTCTAAAGCGAACTTTGGTGAGAATGAAATCTTTCTTGACGTAAAGAACAATTTTTTTTCCGGATTTGGACCTTTTATCTAAGAGAGTAGTTTGCTCCTGAAATACATTCGATGAAGCGCTTCATAATATCACTTCCTTATTCACTCTACATTGTACATTCTCACACGTTTATGGCCTCCTAGGCGAAAACTCAGATCGGGGCACGCGGATGTCCGCATCCGATCCGAATCCGCAGCCCCTGGCATCGCATCCGATACGCAATCCGCCAAATTTGATTGATTTTTATCCGCATCCGCCAGTTTACTGCGGAAATTCGCGGATGATCCGCGGCTCATCCGCAGATATGCCGGGCTCTAATAACCAGGCGCGCTTCATGCGCGCACTTTGTTGTGAACAGTGGTTATAAAATTACTACTTTAAAAAGTTTATTAAGATATTTCAGTTATTTGGCTGACGGATCGCAATAAATATTGCCCGGTCTAACATTCGCACGAGCCCCTTAAATATTCCAGTTAAAACAGAGCCGCAGAACCCATGTAAAAGTCGCTCAGGCATAAAAAAAGATATCTGGTAAATGTAAAAAGGACTGTGCATTTACCTTGAGGAATTAAAATTTATAGTAAAAGAAAACTAGTTAAAGTAAAAATTTGATTTCTAGACAAATAAACCCGGAGAACCATCATTTTAACGATCGTTGAGATTTGTTGTGTCTATTTTTTAGCTAGACGAACTAAAAAGATAAAGGAACATTGCAAACACACGAGGTAAAAAAAAAAAGAACGTTACGGTGGCATTAACCTATCAAGCAGTCGTAAACCCGAAGTTGCACGACCTTAATCTAAAACAGGGATGCGATTTACATATTGAACCCTGGACGGGCAAAAGTAATCCAAGTTTATTTTCTCCAACCGCACCCCCCCCCCCCCCGAAAAAAAAAAAAAGAAAAACAGATCCGAAACTATTTTATTTTGCATGCCTCCGACTCCCAATAATATTTTATGTTTTGGGTGCCAATATACTGCAAAAGGCTTCGGCAACGAAATATTTAAAACAAAATAGAATACAGCCTGTTTTCAGTAGTTTCCCTATTTGCTCAGCAGTGCCTGGCTTCTTTCTAATATTTTCGTATCATTATTTTGTTCTTTGACCGAGCTGAACGCTCAGAAAGCAAAACGACAGTCATGAATAATGCAATACCTAGCAATGGAGGGGCTACTTCCCTTCCATTGCAATGTATTGAATGATCTTTTTTGTCCTCCATTCCTACCGAACGGAGGATGAGAAAGATGCAAACAGGATTGGCTCTTCTCATATACATAGCCTACCGTTTTATAAATGAGATGCTCTTTTTAGATAATATCGTGGGCCGTACAAGCACGTGAAGTACGCAAACCACCGCGACCGAATGAGAAAAGGGGGTATCATGGAAAAATGAAGGTATCAAGAAGGATGGAGAAGCTTATTCCCGGCTAGGATGTCGGAAGATTGGAAGTTGTTTAAAAGATAATGTACTGGTGCGAATCATGCACGTTACTTTTTAGTCTTTACAGACCTGTTTAAAAAAAAAGCGAAAGCTGGGCTAATGCGGTTGGTGCAGGGGATTTATGCGGCCAGGTGGGCTTGATAGAGAAGGCTAATTTTGAGATTCAGTGGGATAATCAACTGACATTTGTTAAATAGCATTTTAATTAGTAAATAGAGGCACACGGTTTTAATCAGAAACTTGAGGAGTGTCATCGAAAACCACTAGGTCAATGAATTCTTGACGATGTTGAAGCACGTAGGCCACGCGGGAGTGCGATAAGACAAAAAAAAAAAGAAAAAGAAGACTATATCCATAGAGCTACGTCGAGCGGCTCATACCACTGGTATTTCCATGTCTCCCTTGATACGATTTGGTGGATTGCGAACGTTCGGAAAAAGTCAAGTTGCGCTCAGTATGCCTCGACGGAAGTTTTTTATTTTGCATTAAGGAACAGAAAGAAGTCTTCAACGGTGAAACATGAGAGCTAGTGACGCCGTACCGAAAGACGGGACCTTCAGTTGGTTGTCATGCCTACGTGGGATGGAAGTACCGTATTTTCACGACCCTAGAGCGTGGTCTATACGTGTTTCAAAATGGAAATTTGAAGGGGTGCTGCCTAATATATAGGTGCGGACTATAGGATAATTGGTTTCTTCAAGATCGTTCATTATGACCAGACGTAACGGATTTCCTGAATGACAGATTATGGCGTCGGTTACTTGTGTAAGGTGCAAGTGACTTTGTACGGTAATAGAGCAGAGAGTTTTCAAAGTGTGTTGTGTATGAATATCTTCATTTGCTCATGCGATGCACGAGGTCCAGACGATACACCGAGTGCAGACTATTCAAAGGATGCTGAACCGAAATCTGGATTCCACGAAACACGCGGCAAAAGCGTGCAACTGGATACTACAAACACCAAAACATCACTCATACAGCGATATCTCAAACGTATGACCGTATTTTTCAAGAAAAGGAGGCGCATTTGACAAGATTGTTGACGTCAGGTTTTTCCGAGAAGGGGGAGGGAACGGCCTCGCGTCTTCTCCGCCTCGCCGCCTTGAGGGGGCAAGGGAAGAGAGGAAGTAACGAGATATCTTGACGTCACGCGCCTCGTCGGCCTTGTTCCATCTCGACCTCTTTTCTAAAAATACGGCCGTCCATTCGAGATTTCGCCTTACGAGTCGTGTTGTAGGGATTGTAGCGTCCCGCCTACATCTCCTGCATTGTTTTTCTGAAATGCAGATTTCGGTTCACCATCTCTTTAAGTAAGAACATTTTTTTTTTCACCCGGAATTTAACCTTCCTAATTATAAAATGTGTGTTGACTAGTCTAAAAACGATGGTACATTACTAATGCCTTTCCATGGTCAAGCTATTTGAAGCTTCGTAGAATATTTACGCCTAACCGCTTAGCTTTTGGTTTTAACCACTACCAATGTAGTTTCTTCTTTATTTTAATATTTATGAGTTCAAAAACGGATTACAAAAACAACGCTGGCTCCAAACACCACCAACGTAAACCTTCTTTGTTTACCAAACGCGTTAAAGGAGTACGACAACCACGTTAGCTAAATGAGTCTTTTCTTTCTATTCCAACAAATAGGTTAAGTTAGAATTTATGTAAACAATGACAGTTTAATGCAAGCAAGAATAAAACATGAGGAATGTTGTTTTGTCCGCCTTTTATGTTTTAATCTTTCTTGCATTTGAGTGTATTATCCCCCCACTGAACTAAAGCATAATGGCAGTTTGTATGTACATATTCGTTTCCTAGCGCGAAGTTCTAGAAGCGTCCGAAGAATGTGAATTTATCGTCATTTGCTGTGACGAACGCGCATAAACTGCTGCCGACATCAACAACGTTTTGCAGCGAACGCTCTTATAATCTTTTCCCCCTCTCGAAATGATGTAGGACGTCCGACGTCGTGAAATCACGTGACACCGAGACATCAAAGTCACGCGACTTTATGACGTGAGGTTACGTTAGGTGTCACATGACCCAGATTCGGTCAAGATGCTTTTAGCAGCTCTTTGTCTGAGGATTCCTCCAATACTTCTGGAAAAATGAAGCTTATTTTATTGTATTGTATTGCATCCGAGTGACATGTGGCGCCACGGTGCCGCATGAAGTCATGACACACGACGTCATAATATCAGGCGACGTCACGCTGTCACGTGACATGATATCGCGTGACGTCACGGTGTTTTGTAACTACACCAGTGGTCACGTGACGGCATCTATTCATATTGTTTTAGAGTTATAGCAGAGATAAGGTGCAAGGTACTTCATAAGGGCATGACAAATAAGAATGAATACATTAGGGTACGATAATGTGTCGCAGATATCTCTGTGGCTGTACTGTGGACTCACATAGGACTGCTCATTTTTCTGCGTCACATCGCCAGAATTAGAATTCAATCAAATAACTCAAAGAACAAATATAGGGAAGGCGTGCCGCCTCGCCGATGATCCTTCGAGGAAAAGACGGATTTCAATCGGAGCCGAGAGACAACCTGAGAGAGGCGTGTCGCGAATCGACGGCGCCACTTTGAATAATGCAAATGGGGAACAGCGTTTGTAACTGGGGAATTTTCGAGTTCCGACAATGGGACCTGAGAGGAATTTAGTGGGGACGTGCCTGGCGAAAAGGGAGGTAGGCTGACTTCCCAAATCAAGATTAATGTAGGAAGCAATGTAAGCGCTCCGTCCATAGCCCTAGCGAGTGACGAGGTGGAATTTATTAGGAAGTCGGACATGTACGTGTAGGCCTTTGTCGGCATCATAGGGGAGGGGTGTGTTATTGGGTTGATTGTTTTTGGGTCTATCCGGTTCTGTTTATGTTTCCTTGCTGTACCGTGCGCAAGTAAATGTTTCCATCGCAACAGCGCTGTGTCTGTGTTCTCCTTCCATTGGTCCCGTGTCGTTTCTGAGCCGTTTTAAATGCCATTTCAACAGAGTGCTACGTTAATATTATAGATACTCAGCAGTGTAAACATAACTACAAATAATATTAGAAACATAAGCAAAACGAAAATGGCTTTATTTTTAGCAGTTGCTAGTCACCAAAATTCATATGGCGCCATTGGGGCAGACATAAATGCTATCCCAGTGCGTTTCATCTCGTTTGCCAACAATAAAAGCTTTCGTGTTCCACTCGCTCCAAAGCCTCTAATTTAAGTTTATTGCGTCTCACAGATTTCAGTAAACTCACTTTCCGATCAAGTGCTCCAGGGTTGCGCAAACATGCCGGCGGGGGAAGTGTGTGTGTGTTTAAGGGGGGGGGGGAGAGGGGGTCGTATGAAGCGTAGTTTCAATATTGTTACGCTTTTTGACCGAAGACGCTTTCACGCGAGCAAACTCGTAGACAGAGTCTGACGTGTAGACAGGGACCTGTACAAGCTGTTCAAGCAAATAAAGTAAACGAAGTGTGCCAACATACTTAGAGCGGCTCTTAAGTTCGGCGTTGGAAGCGGAAGGGAGGAGGATGTTTGGAGTGTTACCGGAGCGGCACTTATTAGGTTGAGAAAAAGTTTCTGATGGGGCGTGTATCTCTGAACGTCTCCTTCTAAACTCGGTTGAAAAAGGTAGTCAAGTTGCGTTTTCGAAAAGGGGCGAGAAGGAACATCAGAGAGAGGATTTACAAAACAAAAAGTATCTTATTTTAAGACGTTTTGTTTAGGAAGTTCGAAAAAATTACACACGCTGCAAGAAGTTCAGAAATTGGTATTTCCGAACGCATTCGTAAGTGAGAGAAGGAAAACGCCGAAAGAAAGATAACCTTCGTTTTCCCCCAAGTTCCCGATCAGCGCGACAGCGGGATGTTGCAACGGCGACAGCGTCTTCGGTAAAACGAACAGCCAGTGAGAGCTCGACATGTTTCGGAGCACGTAGGTTTGGACCACAACAAATTAAGGCGGCAGTCCTTCTAGCATTGTTTCTCTGATTATCGTGTCCGTGGAGTGAGATATCGGCATTACATTGATTTAAACAAACCCGAATGCTCAGCTTACCGTCGCCGGAGGCCTCCCATAAAGCTTTATCCAGCTCCTACGAACTTGATCGCAACGGCAAGCGTCGCCTGTTCACGCAGGGAACGGTATGTGTTTGATCAAAGCGCTTAAACCACTGCATCTTAGTAATCGCTTCAGAATCAATCATTTTACATTATAATCGCTCCTATGGACTGCGAGAACAGTACAAAATCGCAACTGAATGCTGACGAAGCAGGTCAGCAGTTGAAGCGTTTGGCCCATATCGTGTAGCTCCTAAAAGATGCTCTATTTCGACCCGTGTTGTTTTTAGTACTGCCGTCACGTCGGGACAAAAGGAACATACTCAAAAAAATAAAGAAGACGTATAAAATGATGCAAAGATAGTCCTTACGGAGTTTATTTGGACACTGTGTTTAACAAAACAGCAGATGGAATCAACGGGAGTGTCCATTCGACGACAGCGTTCGCCACCGCATCCCAACGAGGCCGAGGAGGGTACAAGAAGGTAAAGTATAGACTCGAGGTCAGGGTTTAAGGCTATTTATAAAAAAAGTCCACTTAAAAAAAGAAAAGAGCGGGACTCCCGTAGGTTTGTTTCTATTGTATTTGTATGTATGCATCTTTTATTTCAGACACAAAAAAGGGTCTGGGGGGCTGGGGAAAAAGAAGTCGAATTCCCGTATTTACTTGAGTAATAGCCGCACTTTTAAGAAAGAAACCTCAGGGTTCGTTTTCCGCAGAGCACGTAGATTACCGATTACCGCGATCGACAGCATGATTCCAGCTGTTTAGAGGACATAGATTACGTCGTCGTGCAAAGATACCATCTGTGAAGATTGCATTTGTATGAAGAATCGTGTTCTCGACCTGGTTGTTCGCTATGCTATTTAAGCGCATTGCAATGATTGGCTGTATATGTGTTCGCTGGGAGAAGTAGACGCAAGGACTTTGTTCATAAATAGTGCGGCTATATAGTCGAGTAAATACGGTGTCTTCTGACGAGGCTCCAGCCCCTTTTACAGCACTTAGAGGAGAAACAGGCACATAAACAACATAAATATACAAAGATACAGCAATTTTAAAATCCACAAACAGACACAATAACACATAATTATCAACTCCGTAATAACTGCAGATGATGAGTGATTTAGGATATATTCTACAATCCTTTCTTTAAATTGGAAAAACGAAATATGTGCTTGGGCCATTTCTGCTATGTTTGGGTGTGTGTGTTTAGTAGATCTGGTACGAGATATGTAAGGGGTGTGTACCGTAATTAGTTCGAACCCTAGGTTTCGTATACTGTGCACTTCTGAGACTGTAATTTGCCGAGGTTTGATCGAAGATATCAAGAAAGGGTGCTTGGTTCTGTCTTGTTTTATTAAAAATAAAAATAGATAATTTAAGAAGCAGGATTTCATCTATATTTAATATTTTATACTTTTGAAATGCTGGGAATGAGTGTTCGTACTTAAAATACAGCACCGCCCAACTCTGAAGATTTCGGGATAATTATTGACTTCACATTAAAAATCGCTAATAAAGCACACTGCGTCATTTGCTTCGCGGAAAAATGGGATATATATTTTGAAATCCTACTTCAAACACGAGCACAATCCGAAACCGAAACTTCGGCTCCCTCTGGCAACATTGTCCTCAGGCTGCCAAGAAATGGAAAAGAAATAAGAGCAGAGCAACTTAGGCTTTGATGCGAGTTATATGGAAGGGAGAGAAATGTAGTGCAGGTAATACCAGGACTGATGTATGCAGTATGACAGGGTACTTATGGCACATAACCAGAATATGTCAGAGGAACTAACTGGAATATGTGGAGGAAGGGGACACCTTGGGCATGAGTTTTAGTAGTGACAAGTCTGGAGTAATTGTGTTTAATGATAAAAGGAGGGAACCCCTAAGGATACAAGATATTGTAATAGAACATGTAGGGAAATACAAATATATGGGGAGTCTGGCTCATTGAGGAAAGAAAACATCTAGAGGAACACGAGGAGAATATAATTAGAAAAGGGAAAATAAATTAATCTATAACGAAGCTAAAGGCAGTGTGGAACTATAATAGATATGAAGTGGTCAGAGGCATATGGAAAGGAGAGCTGGCACCAGAACTGTCTTTGGCATAAAATCAGAGGTTCAATCGGATTAGAATTTCGACAAAAAAAAAAACGTAATCAGATTGGCCCTGGGAGGCATGGAAAGAAACCAAATGAGGAGCACAGGGGGACATTGGCTGCTCGCCTTGTAAGAGCAGGGATGCAATTAGTAAGTTGAAATTTGAACAAGGTTGACCAAAACGGATGATACGCAGTGGGTACGGAAGGTATTCAAGTATTTATACATGAAAAGTCTGAACTCAAAATAGACAAATCGAACCCGAAAGTTTAAATTGAAATACCTAAACACTGAAGTGATAGAACTTGAGGCAGATTGATTGCTTCAGTAAAAAAGGGAGTGAAAGAGGCAGAAAGATAAAATGTGGGAGGTAAGAATGTAGAGACAAATCAGCTCTAACAATGTGTACAGAAACGGACACAGGTTATAGAATAGGAAAAATGTGTTTAGAGAATCGACTGGGAAGTTCTTTTTCTGTTTGAGAGCGACAAAGGAGTTTTGAGGACAAGGACGTATGCGGGGCTAAATTTCAGGAGACTGACGGCATAATGTGCTGCCTCGCCATAATGAGAGCGAGGACACTATAGAGCGCTTGGTTTCAGCAAGCGCCGGAGTTTCGCCGTGCCCTCCCGGAAGGGGTAACGGATGTGGCACGGTGCCTTGGGCTTTGCTGGCGACGATAAGGAAGGCCGGAAGAGAAAATGATTGCAATCACAAAGAGGCGATTAGAAGATTTGTAAAAAATATCTCGTGAAAAATTTAAGGGTACGCAAATAATCGCACAGCTGGTGGCCAGGGGGGACAGAGGAAGATCGGACTCCCTCCCGCGTGGCTCCAGCGCAAGTTCCAGCCCTTTACCCAAGTGGATCCAGTGCTGGGGTAACGCCGACTAGGTTCCCGGCAGGTTGAGAATTGGCGACTTCCTCGGTGGGGAGAAGAGGGAGGGAGGGGGTGATGTTTTTTTTTTTTTTGTTTTTTTGCACCGATCCACGACAGGTCATCATGGCGATGTCCCACACTGCCTGGTGATGGTGTAGGGAAGTCGGTTGAGCTTAAAAGGGCAGGAAGAATCGCCATGTGTTGTCTTTGTAGACTTGGGCTGGCACAAGCCTGCCGCCCGTTTCAAAGGGATTTATGCTTATTAACATCCACCCATCCATCCGTGTCCAGAACATGGCAGTCACGTGGTATTAGGGATGGCAGCGTGATCTCTGCGCGCGATGCGTCCGCACCGCACTCTTCACCACGTTTTGGCGTCCACGACAGTCTGGCGGCAGTCCGTCACTACTGTGGCATGCGTCTGTGCATCGTCAGTGCCCGTAGTTGTAAACGAAACTTCGAGAGTAATCATCCTGACGGTGAGACGCCGACGGTTGCGGCAGCGGGAGAGTGGCGGCAACGGCCGGGACAGCCGAACGGGCCGGAAAGCTCCTAAGAAGCGCGCGGCGCAGGCGTGTGGACATCGCTGAGCGTCGAGAGGAAACGTTGCTGACGTCACCCGTTACGCTTGTTCGGAGAAGTTAAAACAATCAAAGGGGACAATGGTGACGATGTTTAGCTCAGTGTCGACAACGCCCGCGCCCTAGCCTTGACGGCGCTGTTGGTTGCGCCTCGCCTCAATTCACCCGCTCAAGTCAGCCGATTTCGGCAACTTGGCGAGTTGCAAATTTTGCGAGACCGTTTTAAGAAGTATATAGAGAGAACTACGTCGTAATATTTGACGTGTGGTCTTCCTAGGTGATACTGAAGAGGTCTGCATTATTTTTTCACAGACAAAAATTATGCAGGAGTTGGCCCTTAGGGGCAGCGTTCGGGGTGAAAGATGCGTGGTGATATGTAGAATGGCTGGGTAGTTAAAACTGAACTGGGTAGTTAAAAAACAAGATGTTTTTCAAACTAACATAATCGAGAAATCTTTCGGCGTGAACAGAGATTAGGCAAAGAAAAAATCATGTTTCATAGACTGGCAGATTTGGATTAGAGACTTTGCGAGATAACTTTGTTCTAATGGTGAGTTCCGCTTGGAGATTCGGAGCGTTTTAAAAACGCCCCTTTTGGAGAGCCGCATTCCGCTGGCTGATCCGGCGCAGGTTGGTCATCTTCCTCTCGGAGACTTGTGGCAGCGAAAGCTCCATGGAGCGCTTCCAACCGCGCCCTAAGGGGATGCTGAACCGAAATTCGGATTTCACAAGAACAAGATGGCAGGGTTGTTCAGCGGGACGCCACAAACGCCAAAACACCACTCATAAAGCGATATCTCGAACGGAAGGCCGTATTTTGGAAAAAGAAAAAGGATGCGTTTGATTGAGAGTTGCGACGTCACTTTTCCTGCAGAATTGTTGATTAGGAGGGAAAAAGGCCTTGCTTCCTTTCGTGTTCGCGCCCTCGTGGAGTCAAGGCGGAAAAGAAGAATCGCAACGTCACGGGCTTTTTTCGCCTTGTTAAAGCGCGGTCTTCTCTCACTAAAAATACGACCATCCATTGGAGATTTCGCTTTATGAGTGATGCTTTCGGGTTTGTTGCGCCCCGCCTAGGGCTTCCGCGTTGTTTACTGAAATTAAAATTTCGGTTCAGCATCCCTTTAACGGCACTGTCAACTGCGTGAAATCTCCCCGGAAGTCACCAGCAGCACGCCACTGCGCGTGCGCGTATGTGCGGTCACGGGGCGAGCATGTCGGTCTATTCTGGTCCGGTTGGTTGTTTACGCGGGCGGCAACGGGCAGATGCGTGCGTCCCGAACGCTGCTACCTCGCATGTTTGAGGAAGTGCAGAGGAGGGACTGAAGGTTGGTTCACTGCAATTGCGTGAGTACGACCAGGTGCGACCGCAACGGCTTGCAACGCTAATCCTTTGGGGTTCGCTATAGTCGACAGCTGCGTCGGCTCAGACGAGAGCGGGGTAAAAATCTGTATTGTTGTAGCCGTTGCAGTTGTTGCCATAACACCCACTAAAGGATTAACGTTGCAAACCGTTGCCGTTGAACTTGGTCGGACTCACACGCAGATGCAGCAACCTTGCTATAACGTGGCAAATTCGTAGGCGCTCACATCTTCGAGTCCGAGAGGAAGAAAAAGAAGAGCACGACAGAAAATCTGCAGAAAGACGCAGACTCAAGGTTAAAGGTGTTCCTTTGCGGGAACTGGTTGTTTAACCTTGTACACTGCATACCGCCGGTGTGTTCTCTGTGACAAATAAAATTGAGACTCAGCCAATGACCGTGGATTCGATGGTTTGATACATCTGTGTGTTTAGCATTGTCTTACCAGCGATCTTAGCTCCGCCGCTGGCAATCCCTGCGAGGCCCGCCGCTCCGGGGCGGCGTACATGGATCTTTTCCTCTCTGCGACGCATGGATTCCGTGGTTCGGCGCTCAACTCGACTGGGCTTAACTCTACTCGACTGGCAATCCCTGCTCGACGGGAACAGTATTGATTGGTCGTCGGAGATTTTATTCAGCTCGTCAAGTTCGAGCTCAGGCAAGTTCAAACAACAGCCATTTTGACCGACAAACCGTCTCCCGGGGGGTCGCTCCAGGCGTTGCGACTTTATCTTTCGCTCGTCGATTTAGAGCCACTGCCACGGAGCGGTTTTCTCCTCCTTCGCAGATTTTGAAGACGGTCCGGATCTACCAGCGGAGTTCAGTTGTAGTTCAAGAAGTGTGTACGACTGCGACAGCTTTCCGCAAAAGACAATTTATGAAGAATGGTGATAGCACCCTCTTCTTCCGAATAAATCTTGCTTCCAAAAACAAAACAAATGAATACAAAAATAATTTTTTTTGAAGCGCATGTCGTAGCCGACGTTGCCTTGCACTTGCGAGGCGCACTTCGCAGTAAACAAATGTTCTTCATACTCCATTATCTCCCCCAACCGAAAACATAGCGTATTGATATTGATATTGAAACTTCTTTATTTAACCATTGAGAGTTTGGACAACACAGAAGGCCAGTGGCTCGTACACCGTAAGTCTGTGGTACCATACAAGACATACACACACACTCACACATGCACACACATATGAATAAATAAGAATGAAAACGAAATGGAAGGGCGGGGGCAAGCGTGGCAATCTAGTAGGCGCGGAGGGAACGCACAGCGTCCCTGCAGAACTCCTTTACATTGATCTCTCCCTCCAGGACACTGGCTGTCAGCGCGTTTGGCGAGTAGGCGCCCTATCTGAAGAGTTCGAATTGGGTATGGCCGTCGATGACGCTCTTTGCGCGCAAACAGGGGTTGGAGAGCGCCATCACGGGTGTGCCAGAGCCATCACACAAGGGAGGGCACGCTGATCAGGCCAGGTTATGCTGGCAAGCCAGCCTGATGGACGCCACTTTCCGTCGGAGGGCCAGAGTTTCCCAACCTACGGCTTTGAGAAACTGGGAGTCCGCATGTCATTGTAACAGGGAGGGCGTGGTGGGGGCCTCTGCACAGGACAGTGTATGCGAGCGCGACGTTGTATGCTCTCTCTAATGATTCAATGAGGCTAACCTGCGAGGGGTCCCACATTGTAGAACAGTATTCGAGCTGAGGAAGAACGAGCGCAGTGAAAGGTTCTTGAGGGTATCGGCTCCGGCACCCTAGGATTCGAGTGGTAAAGCCCAGCCTCCTCCTGGCTCTTGATAACACCTCGTTGATGTGGGTAGTGAACTGGAGTCAATGGTCGAGCGTAACGCCTAGCAGTCTTGTTTAATGACGGCGGTGAAGGGCGTCGCCAGCAATGGTTAGTATCTGTTGCTCATCAGGTTGTTCCGTGGGAGATTGCGCGCGACCGAAACCTTTGAAGGATGAACTGACAGGCGTTGAATGTTATTCGCGTGGTGTTTCTGGTCAGGTCTCTTGGCTTCCAATGAACACCCACACCAGGCCTAAGGCAGGTTATGCTGTGTGCTCGTCGGCGCGGTCAAGCCGGTGAAATTCAGAGCGCGGTGGTCACAGAACATTGTTCGGTCAGGCCAGGACGCTGCCTGAACTGATGAGCAATCAGTGGCACAACAGTAATCCGGTTTATCAGCAAAACTCGGTGTGCAAAAAACTGGACAAAACCGATGGCCTGATGCCGTATCCCCTTGATTTGTGGATAATGCCATGGCTACTCTCAAAGCTTGTCTGAAGTTAACTTCTGATTGTATTATGCCGTTATCGTCATCA
>JAZHYW010052273.1:0-43145 GCA_037355805.1 Ixodes ricinus
AACCCATCCTTTGGGAATGATTATCTACGTTAATGCGAATAGCATCAAACGGTGCGGAGTTATGCGCGTTCGTCAGGTGGCCGGCACACTCTAGATACGCCAGCCCACTCTTGAGGCGATTCTAAATTTGTTGACACTTTCACAGCCCTGCGCACGATCTCCGCAGCCCAGCACGTGCGTTTGTGTCACTTAGGAAGGCGAGCAAAGCACGCGCCATACGCACAAACACTCAAAATGGTACCGACCAGACTTTCTGGCGTCTCAGCTAGTCTCAACTAACGGTACTCTAAACGGTTGTTTATATCTTTACCATAGGACGCGCTTTACAGCGCTGTCACAGCTACTGGTGCGCGCGTTCCATGCACGAGGGCTCATTCCGCTCTCGTGAGGCTGAGCACGGTCGCTACATCACCCTCTCCCGAGCGCGGGAGAGGGTGAGCTAGCGGCAGTGCTCAGCCTCACGAGAGCGGAATGAGCCCTCGTGCATGGAACGCGCGCGCACCGGTAGCTGTGACAGCGCTGTAAAGCGCGTCCTATGGTAAAGATATAAACAACCGTTTAGAGTGCGTTGAATGACTGCCTTCATAGCTCTGTGGTTAGCGCGTCTGCCTGCTGATCAAAGGGTCAACGGTTCGAATCCCAGCCGGCGCCGGTCTTTTTTATTTATTTATCGACCCGCGGCGTAAGAGGTTAGATAGCCAGATAGATAGATGAGATAGATAGATACATAGACGAAAAGTGCGTGAAGTATCCAAAGAATGCTATTCGCATTAAAGCTGGGCGGCTTATATAAAGACACAATCATGAAACTATTTAGCCTTCGTTACATGGAGTGTGGAAAGCCATAAAACAATGTAGGTGACACATAAACACCTAGTTTACACTTCACCTGTTTTTGTTTGCACGGAATATACACGTAGTCTTTTTCTACACGATCCATGGTGATTAAAATAATTACTTGACGTCCAGAAACTCCAGATATACATCCCGTATGCGACCACTCACTTCGTTATTTCACCATCTGTACCGATCAGCGAACACCTAGACGCATCTTCCCTAACACCGCGTCACTGCAGAGAGGGAGCAATATCAGCTTAGGGTAGACGAACCTTTCGAGTTTCGCCAAATAAATTGACAGATAGGCGCCCGGTAAAATAAACAAACCGAAAAAGGGAGATTTCAGGGCTGCTTGATAAATAGGGCAGCGGCGACTGCGGGACATATGACAGCCCAGGCCCGTGTATACACCGTATATTCGCCACCTCGGAGACCACTTCCGTCTCCCTTAGGAAAATATAATATCCGGGCCACTTGCGAAAGCGCCACCGTCGCGTGCCCACTCATGGGAGCCTGCCCTTCCCTTGGCTCCCTCACTTAGGGACATTTTGCTGCCGACTTTGCTTTCTCTTCCCCGCGTGCCGATGTGTCTTTTCCGACGTGGGCCAGGCGGAGATCGATGAAAGCCGTGGAAAACCAGCATGTGGCTCTGCAGTAAGAGATCGTTGGCTTTGCATAAGCCGATTCGCAGGCCAATACTGATGGTACTGTTCGCTGCGAAATCCATACGTTTCTTCTTTTTCTTTCGTTTGTTGGCTAAGTTCAATGTGAGATAGAAGGACTGGCGATTCTGGAGACCTAACGGAGACACACACTCAATTAGCGTTTAAAGTACTGGTTGCGTGCTTTGTTAGTACTTTGTAAATGATCCTTTGCACTGCGCACAGAGAAAGCCAGTGTTGGCGGTAACGCGTTGCCAATGTGACGAGCACACGACGTTACCTGTTTTGCAACGGCAGTAACGTACTCGTTACTTTTTCAAAACAGTAACGGGTAACGTACTTACGTTACTTATTTTGAGTAACGCGTAACGAAATTACGTTACGTTACTTTACTTCCTAAAACTTAAAAAAAATTAAATATTAATTTTTTTGTGTGTTTTTAAGTGCCCAGTCATAAATTCCTTAGTCAAAAAATGCCGCTGTCCTCCACGTTTCTTTGACGTCGGTGCTCGTCAGATTTGACGTCACACGCCACCTGCCACTGGTTTTCTCCCGCAGCTCGTTGACCTCGCTACCGCCGTCGCCTCGGCTGGAAGGCCAAAGAGGTCCGTCTTCAGGTGGATTTCGGGGATTCCTTGTCCGGGGATGATGAGCTTTCGCGGTACTTTCTGGTGCCGCACAACTTTGCACTGATGGAGCAAAAAACAGCTTCCCTCTGATGCACAAGCTGTTTCTCAAAGTAAACACGGCAGTACCATCGAGCGCATCCGTTGAACACCTATTTAGCGTAGGCGCGGACGTGTTTACCAAGAAGCGAAATAGAATGTCAGATGCCAACTTCGAAATTCAGCTGTTGCTGAAGTACAACAGCGGAGTGTGCTTGGGGTAACGGAGGAACTTGTTCACAGCAACTATTTGTACTTCGACATGTTCTGAATAAAATATATTCAAAATTTCAATCTCGGCTGGTCTTAATTTCTTTACTAATGAGGGAGGCCGGTTCTTTTGTTAAGTTCCGTGCCAACATGTTATAAATCAGCTTCATGTATACTTCCGCGTTTTTCTTGTAAATATTTGGGTGAAACCCTAAAAAAGAGAGGGTAATTAAGTTTCCGCATGGACATATTTTAGCTATAGCGCTTACGCACATATCAAACGTCGAAACAGCAAATGTTTTAGTTCGTGAATAAAAAGTAACGCAACAGTAACGTGCGTTACTTTTTATCAGTAACGGTAACGGTAACGCGTTCCTTTTATTTTGAGGTAACGTAGGTCGGTAACGCGTTACTTTTAGTTGCAAGTAACGAGTAACGTATTTAGTTACTTTTTTCGGTAACGCCTACAACACTGACAGAAACTCGATTTTTTTTTTGAGGGGGGGGGGAGGGGGAAAGAAGGGGTTTTAGCGAAAACGCAGTGTTTTTTGGATCCCCAAAGTGCTCAGTACCTCGAGCATATGCCAAATCTGCAGCTTAGTGGTTCCTTGAAGTATATCTGATCCAGGACCAACTTGTATTTAAGTTGGTCCTGATCTGATCACTGATTGTCCATTGACGTTTCACTAAATTCCCCAGCACTCCATCATAAAATTTTTATATATCGATTCGAATAGTCAATCAGAGAATCACTCAATGATGTAACCTCCGTTTTCAAAATATGATTTCGTCATTCAGAAGAAAGCAACATTTAAGCCAATTACTCTTTGAGGTAGAGAAAAACGGGCGTTAGTGAAAATAGTGCCATAGTCACAATCCCACATATTACACTTTTTTAGTAAAGACGTTTCCTCTACAAGATGAATACTACATAAGAACTGCGTTGTTAGCAGCAAAAGCCAAACAAACAGAGACGTTTCACATAAAACACTGAGTATATGTGCTGGCAACTTTAGGTCATGTCACACTTAATATGATACACTGGGTATGTAATGTTGAATTAACCTGAGACTAGGGTAGAGAAGAGCTGAGTTTGATTGAGCTGAGTTTGATTTGATTGAGCTGGGTTTGAGACGCGTCGTCCTTTCTATTTTCTGCCTCTTCTACGTTTTAATGGTTATTCTCTACTCCAGTCTCAGGTTAATTCAACGTGGTTGATATTCACCAGCTCGCCTGCACATTTGCCATATTTTCACTGAGTATGTGCTGGCAGTTTAGGACATGTCACACTTAACTTTATTCGCAACAACTAGTCTATCAGATGGCGAAGTCTTCAGTTTATTTAAGCTCCTGCTTGCTTTGGCTCCATTTGAAGCGAGCTGCGCGATCTGACATTCCTTTTTTGTTGTAATTTTACCGTTGCCTCTCGCAGAGTATTGACAGTGATAGCTTTTATGGGCTCTTCCCACCACAGGAAATGACGTCCGTTCTCTTTATAGTTGTTGTCGATGTTGTAGTTGGTGTAATAGGGCGCCCGGCGTCCGTCGCGATATTGCCAACTGCTCGAAAAAGATCGCCTGCCGCTCTTTGGAACTGAACCTGAATCCGTCGCGTGTGAAGCGGCCGCGTTACCACAGAGCTACGGTGGCTACGCCACGGCGTTGGCAATCCACTTTATTTTACGGATTTTGTGAAACAAGCGTGAGTATATAAGTCTCGAGTAGTTCCCTCTAGATGGAAACAGTTACTGTGACATAGCGATAAAGAATAGACCGATCTCACCAGCTAGTTTGAGTACGCCACCGCTGCCGACATGCATCGTGGGAGCTGTAGTCTTTCTGCACGCGCGACAACCCTGCTGGAGGTCTGCGCGAGCAGAGCACGAGACGGCACGAGCTGTCTCGCGAACTGGCGTCTGCCTCCTACGAACTACAGTTATGGCGGCGTCACGCATGCGTGGAACGCTTGGTGAGATCGGTCTATTCTTCGTCTTTCTTAATTAATTCCACCGTTGAAATTAAAAGGTTCGGCTACAGGTGGCGCAAGCCGCCTCCCGATCAAAAGAGCTTCAGCCGTATCCATCCATCCAATACCACCTAAAAGAAAGGCCTGCGCGCAAGGACGTTTAAATAGGGCAGGACCCGGCATGACGTCATACCCAGCGACGCCGGAAGAACAACCCAATCCCAGACTGCCCCGCGCACCGACGCTCTCTCATCCAAATTAAATTCAACCACGCTCCCATCGTCTGCTCTCCGCTCGGTCGTTAGTTAGGCTTAGGCTACCTCTGCTCCGTGCCTGCGGTCTGCTTCGTCTGCTCGCTGTCGCGGCTGGCTTTCGATTCGATCGGCGCACCAAAAGATGTTTCGATGCGAACCCGAATACTCATCACGTGCGGAGAAACCAACATCTTCTCGAAGCAGAATTTGTACGGCTTTCTCAACCCGCGATGCCCTTCTCAGCACGACACACACCACAGCGCCTTCTCAGCGTTCCTGCCTACGATCCTTCTCAGCGTTCATGCCTACGATGACTGACTCGCGATCGCTTTCCAAAGCCGCGCTACGACGACTCGTTTGAGACGACCGCTCCAGGCGCCGTCGCGCGGTGTCGAGAGCGTCCGCTACACGCCGCCTTCCTAGTCCTACTGGTCAGGCAAGTGTTGGGCTCGATATCTCGCCTGTTCGACACCGATTCAGTCGGTGCGTCGTCTAGAGCGTCTCAACTCTAGCCACTTACTTTCTGCTGGGCAACCAGGCGTTCGTTTATAATAATCTCATCCAATTCCGACCATGCCGGTTTAAAAGTCTCCTGTTAAGCTGCGTTAAGCGCTGTTTCAAATAACAGTGGGTGCCGCCATTACTTTCGGTGCACACAATCGCGTTGCCACGGAAATGCCATGGCAACGAGGGTTGTTTGCACCGAAATTAATGGCGGCGCCCACTCACTCAGGCTTCCCATTGGTCAAGAAATGTTCGTCGCGGCTCGTGGCCACGCCTACTTCCGTTACACTTCGCTCCATGCATTGGGGATAGGGACGCCACCTCCTGCCCATTATAACCTCCTTGCCTGCGCGTTATACGTCATCGCTAGTGGATCCCTGAGCGTGCCCCGAGTGGCAAACGCGCTGAAACTCTGACGAGAGCACGCTACAAAAGCGGCAGACGCGGAATCTTGGCGTCGCCGCGTGCTGTAGCGTCGCGCTTGTTGTGAGACGCTGAAAGACGCGTTGGCGGGGACGCTGACGCGTCTAGCAGTTCGTCGCAGAAAGAACTTTGAGATGCGTGCTCGTGAGAGCGAAGTCAATGCGGAGGTAAGTTCGTCTGCTTCTTGCACAGGGGTTTCGATTATGTCAGAACACCAAACTCTTACTGGCTGACTAAAAAAAAATATATATATATATAGTGGGTAAATTTAAAGCATGTAGTATTGAGGTCTACCCCCTATCGTTTCAATCAAAGCCAATCAGAGCTCGGCGTCGTTCTGACGTCACCGTAACCTCCTCCGAAGGAGCAGACGACTTGCTCTCCGCATTGAGCCAACGACTTCGCCGTGACGTGTCGCAGCTATCGCTGTGACTGTACTGTTAGTACTGTGGAACGTGTGGATTGACCCATAGAGTTATTATAATGTACGCTAGAGGTTCAACTGGCGCTAGTGTCTATGCGACTTCCGGGAGGCAAATTGAAGCAGACAGCAACCAGTCTACTTTTGCGGTGCTCCTGTGCATTCCTATGGGAAAACGCGCGTGAAATTTGTCTCTTCGCCGGAAAAAAACACGAATAACTTTTGTCATTTCGGTTGTACCGGATAGTATGTACCTTTATTGATACTGTGAAAGTGTAATTGATTTAGTTACAGCATTTTCCTTTACCACTGAACGATATTGAACTTCGCTATATTTCAGGCCCAAACCTCTGTTCCATGGCAGGTATGTAAAAATGAGCGACGATTCTAAGCGGAATAACAATCGAAAGGAATCTAGAGTGCGTTCAAGGTTCGCTAGCGTTTCGGTGGCGCTTATATATTGCTAATATGCCCGTCCTGTCGCTATATGAAAATGACTCCGTCGTGCATTTTTACGATCTGTTAAAAAATAAAGTATGTAGGCCACGAAAGGTGTGTGCTTTTAATTATTTTCTATGTCGGGCAGTTTTAATCGGGCAGCTGTTCTCTGGTCTCTCCCTATTTGCAAAGATTTGGAGCGTGCGGGTGATGATTTGAACCCAGAACAAGCATCTTCGCACATATTCATGAGCAGAAAGAATAAAGCAGTACTTTCAATTTATTTTGATCGTCTGCATGCCCAAGGAGTTACTTATCCAGTGTTGCTCCGCAGTTCTTGTCGTCTCTCTTGGTTTTCCACATGTTTTTCGTTCGTCTGGCACCGTATATCCCCATGCTGGAAAGCGCCGACGCCGTGTTCGCGCTAACAGTGTCCGACAGTGCACATAAATACACGTACGAAGCGGTTTTAGCACCGTTTTTCATGCCACGAATTTCAAATAAAAACGCTGTAACTGACCAATTATTTCGTCTGCGTGACTGAGAAATGTTTCGCTACCTAGTACGCACGAATTATTCGTGATATTTGCTCTTATAATCGAGCGCAGAGAGAAAATGCACTCGCTTTTGCCCCATAGAAATGCATCACCGGAAGTCAATTTCGGACT
Source organism: Ixodes ricinus (assembly GCA_037355805.1). Lineage (NCBI taxonomy): Eukaryota > Metazoa > Arthropoda > Arachnida > Ixodida > Ixodidae > Ixodes > Ixodes ricinus. Next base: position 7,048 of record JAZHYW010052273.1, read on the forward strand.
GGTTGCTGTCTGCTTCAATTTGCAGCAGCACACTAGCGCCAGTTGAACCTCTAGCGTACATTATAATAACTCTATGGATTGACCTCGTAGGTGATGACGTCACAACATGGCGCTCCGCTCCCAACAAACCGTTGCTAGGGCCGTCGTTATGGACAAGTGCATGGGGGCTCGACGTGAGGTCAGAAATTGTCTGATAAAAAGTAAATACTTTTTTGTAAGCATTATGTCTTCTCAATATCTAACCAAGAAAACTTTTTTCTATCGTTTCAGTATCATAAAACGATGACAAAAGCCCGTAATAAAGTTGCACAACCGGTTTTGCCTTGCTAGCAGACGACACGATGGCTTCGCGGGTTCTGTGGTTCTGTCTGAGTGAGTAGCGCGACTGCGGTGAATGAAGTTGGTGACGATCGACGAAACTTCTATTTTCGGGGTTAACTTTCTGCGGGATTTTGGACGCGAAGAGTGCCCGTACACGGCTTTGATCGATGCTCGAGGTGGGACGAGCGCACGAACGCCTTCGTGTAGAGCTCGCTTTCGCAATATTTGGGAAGGTGAAAACACTGTGAACCCGCATCACCTACGACGACGAAGACGTGAAGTGCATCAAGGTCGAAGTGCAGACCAGCACACGTTGCAAGGATTTTCGACAGCACAGTTGTTTCAGTGCACATATGTCTAAAAAAACTAATTGTACGTAACATAATATATAGTACATTGACGCGTGCATGACCGAGAAGGGACGCTTTCTCTTTACCCCGCACCTCCTCCAGAAATGTTGCAAAAGATAAAGGCTCGACGAGCGTAAACTGAAAATAAAGGTTTAATCGGCGAACTTGTGCCAGAAACAAAAGAAGGAATGCGTGGAAACAGTAGCAGCGTACGTCGCGGCGTCGGCGTAACAGCTGGCTGGAGCGGAAGTGAATGTGCCCCGTCGTTGGGAGAGTTTGAGCGAGTCGGCAAAGCTCACGCTCGACTCCTTATCTATTATACACTCGGCATCTCAAATGTTTGACCTAGAATGTTCGAGACTGACTAGGCAAGGTCATTCTGGCCTTCTTATCTTTACACTCGGGGTAAGAGTAAACACGATATAACTTACCCCATGTTATTTTCCAGCTTCTTTGCAATCTGAGGTCTTATATAAATTTGAAGAATCAGTAGGATTTTTCTCAGTGTGATGATTACAAGCAGGTACAAAACACACCCATATTGCGACCTTGAAAAACGAATTTTGGGGTCTCAAACTGCTCATGTTAGAGTCAAAATAATTTATCCTTCATTACAACGCAGATCAACTGCAAAAAAAAAAGAAAAAAAAAAAGAGGGCCCGATGCTGTTTAGATATTATGTTCTGAGCAGATGCTTTTCTCGGTGTATGTTTAGCAGATCTCAATGCGTGTGGCGATTCCCGCAAGGCAGTATCCTATCGCACGCAAATACAATTCGTTCTTATAAACCTGGTGAGTTTTTTAAGCCTGCCATGTTCCAAGTAAATACAAAATAAAAATCGTATCACTGTTCAAACGATTCAATTTGTGGCAGACTGCGTACTTCAGTCATTCCGTGTGCGTTCGTCAGGTATGTGTCGTCTGCAGCAGCGATCTCGAGGCGTCTCAAGGACCGAAAGTTGTCGTCGCAAATATTTCAGAAAGAGCCGATTTTTGGCAATGTTCTCTCGTTGTAAATGTGAAATCCCGGCTCCCTATATCTTTTTTTTTTTTTACATTTAAACGCCATGTCCGGTTTTTTTACCGATCGTTCCTTTCGGAGCGAAATCCAGTCCCATGTATTCGTCCATAACAACGCCCCTAGCAACGGTTTGTTGGGAGCGTTGGCGTCGCACTTACGGGGCCAATTAACGCAGGACTGCTTTTTTTTTTTCTCTCTCTCCCGTCGTTCTTAACGCTATACTTCACTAAACTTGTGTAGAGCTGATAGCTTCCCATAACGATATATATATATATATATATATACCTACCTCTGGAAAACCAGCGAGGCTGTGCACTTCTGAAGGGAAGGCAGACAAGGTGCAAAGCTCGAACTCCACTTTGGAAGACTTCCCAATGTTATGTATACGCAAAAAAAAAAAAAATTAGTGGAGCAAAAAAAAAAACGCCGCGGGTTTACAGAGCGTTACGAGAACGACGCAGGGCACATCGTTATCAACTCAACAAGTATCTGCACTTGGAGGCAGTCGCTGTTTACGGTGCCGCTTCTTGTAAAACGCTACAGCGTCCAGGACGAAGCACCAGGAACACATTCGCAGGTCAATGCCCGGACGGAAGCGGTCCGGGACGAGCCCCGTGGGACCAGCAAAGAACTCCGCGACGCGAAGCGGTCCCAGCTAGAGAGTCCTAAATTTGAAGTTACGGCGTCCATCGTGTCCTTCGCCTAAGCGAGTGAGCGAATTGCATTTTGTGAAGAGCGCTCGCCGGGATCGGTGCACGGTGTATACCTGGCCGGTGGCGTCCGCCCACGCATTACGTTAAACTTGATGACGCGCTGTACGTTTCTTGTCATCTTATTATTTCTGCTCACATATCAGCCGTCGTTATGCACCTGAGACTAAACAGAAAAATCCGGAAAACCGTTCCCCAGTCTTTACGGCACACTTCCTCCTAAAATTGTCAAACAAACGAGCTAATAAAAAACAAAAAAACAGCCCCTTCCCTTTTCTCCTCCTGGAAAAATAAAAAGGATGGAAGGGTCGATTACCTTAGTATCACCCTTCCATGACCTAGAATAATCCAGCAAACGGGTACCGTAGCCTTAAAGGATTATCGATTTGGTATTTGCACCCTAAGGCTAACGACGGAACTTTTGCGCAACAAAAGCGGCAAATGTTAAAACCAGTGTGCAGTTTTCTGTTTCGTTTTCTGCAAAAAAGAATGAACGTTGCGACGCGCTCGCAATTTGTAATCTTCGTGTAATCTTCGCACAGTGTTGGGTAAAGTACATCTAAAAGGTACTTGAAGTAAAGTACAAAGTAAACGAGACGTGATGTACTTCAAGTAAAGTAGTAAGTACACTGGGTTCAATGTACTTGAAGTGAAGTACTATAAATACAATGTACTTTCAAAGCAAAGTACAAGTATTATAACACAATCTTTCATAATGCCCTTTCATTCCCCTATACACCAACTCATGTTTACAAACAAACCGGAGCGCCCGGAGCGCCCCTAGCGGACGCCACCTGCGCCGCGCATGCGCGATGGGGGTGTGGGCAACAAGCTCGCCGTCGCCCATAAACAAACCATTGAAATGCGATGTTATCGGCGTCGGTGTGAGTCCCCCTGCCCTTTATCGCTTTCGAATTGTTGATTTTACGTCTTCCTGACAATGTCTGACTACATGAGCGGCGTCAGCGAAATCAACGAAGCTCGTTACACCGCAAAACTTCGCGTGAATAATCTGACATGCGGCGATTCATTCCGCGTGGACGCCGCAGAATGTACGCTAAAGCCTGATTCACATGATGAGATTTCGCTCGCAATTTTCAGTCGCGACGTCGCTCGGGCTGCAAAAGCGTGAACCGCAGCTGAGGTGGTCGACGTCGATACTGAAAATCGCAAGCAGAATCGGACGAAGTGAATCAGGCATAACAAGTCGGTGATGGCCGCTGGTAACAATAATCAACATCTCCTTGTATCTACTGTTTACGTCGAGCCTGCTTACCAACCTTCAAACTTAAGTCTTTTGAGGTCTGCACTTACTTTAACGCAAGTACCGGGCCAACATTTGGTCTACGGGCCGGTGTCGTCTAAAAGAGCAGACGACAAGCAGAAGCGTTTGAAAGAGCAGACGACAGTTCGAACGATCAGACGGCCGTTCGAACTTCAAGACGCGCTGAACGTAGTCCGCAGGTGGGCCGTACAACTTGAGGGTTTTCCGGCGTTCATGTTGGAACAAAACAAATAAATCTGATGACCACAACTATCCGTGAATTCAACCCAAAGTGCTTCCCGCCCAAGCAATTGTGGTCCGGCGGCGGCTGGTTTGCCACATATTCATGTTCTCGGACGAACCGAGAACATGAAAACTGAGCTTCAAACCTTTCTCGACTCTTTTGGCACAGCCCCAGTCGCGGCGGTTTGACGAAAAGGCATGTTTTCGTCAGGTTCCTTTCAAAACAACGCAGGAATACACGCCTCACATGGGGCCTTCCGCCCACAGCCCCAGACCGGAAGTGCGACCGACGCGCCACCACCGCGCCGTGACGTAACAGAGATGAGTTCGTGTTGATGTTTTTTATTGGTATGCATTGCCCAGGGGTAATTACTAATAAGGGGTGCACGACCTATTCAAAAACAGTGGCGAATATTGAATAAAGTCAAGTGGCCACAGAGTAGTTATTTGCAGGAATAAAGCCAAATTTAGAAGTCCCTCTTCTGAATTTGGTGCCGCTTGCACTTGATTGTTGCACCCAAGGGGGTTAAATAAATGTACAAGGAGAGAGCATGACGTCAGCCCCGTAGCTTCCGCCTGCAATTCTCTCATAGAGTATAGTGTCCTCTCGTTAATGAAAAACAAAAACAGTGAGTGTGCAAGCGAGTTGGTGATAACTAATCGTAATGTGACACCTGAGGTTCGGGTGCGAAAAATGAAAGCCGTTTACAACTCCCTGTAACGCCGAATTAGAGCGCAGCTCTTGAGGAGGAGGGGAAGGCACGGGGGGGGGGGGTCACGTGGCCTGGGGGTCCCGTGACCTCGAGGGCGGGGGGAAATTTTCCCCGCTAAATCTTAGCGGGGAAAATTTTCCGCTTGATTTAGTGCGGGAGAAAATTTTCCGCAAAATTTAGCGGGGAAAATTTTCCGATAGATTTAGCGGGAAAATTTCCCGCTAGATTTAGCGGGGAAAATTTTCCGCCAGATTTAGCGGGGAAAGTTTTCCGCTAAATTTAGCGGGGAAAATTTTCCGCTAGATTTAGCGGGGAAAATTTTCTGCTAGATTTAGTGGGGAAAATTTTCCGCTATATGGAAAATTTTCCGCTAAATTTAGCGGGGAAATTTACCCATCATGCACCGCGCGGTTACGCCGACGGCGACGGCGACGCCGCTCTGCCGGAAACGGGCGCTTAAGAGCTGCGCTCTAAAAATTAAGGAACTTTGAAGTTGAAGGAAAAGAGAAAAGAGTATGTCTCAAAACATTGTGACGTTCTCCTCTGTTGTCTTTTTCTTCGACTTGAAAATTCAATTTTTCCGCACCACAGTCTCAGGTGCTACATTATGATTAATTTTGCTCTACTAATATTTTAAACCCCTCGCTTGCGCTGACCGACCGAGAAATAGCGACAGTTCAAAAAGCTACGGGAAAGCCACCCCAGAACAAACGGAGTGATGCGTCATCTGCTCACGTTTCTGGTCAGGGTAGAATATCCCTCCCAGTATTTATTCGGAATTGACAAAGCATCAATTCGTGATACAAATTTAACAAAACCAAATTTGGGGAATGTACTTTGAAGTCGGGAATTGTACTGCCTCGGAAAGTACGAGAAAATAGATACTTTAAGTAAAGTACAACTACATACTCAGATAATGTACTTCAAGTAAACTGTAAAGTACAAGTATTCTAAACCTACCTGAAGTAGTACTTTAAGTACAATGTACTTAAAGTACTTCCCAACACTGTCTTCGCAAGACTTTGAGTTCATTCACGCGCAAACAAAAACTGTTCATACTGTACTTCATGTCACTTTTACTTAGACAATGACAACAGTCAGGCACGTGGCCGGGTGGAGGGGGGGGGCGGCCCCCGCCCCCCCCCCCCGAAATCTTCTATTTCGCTGGGGCTCTCCTCTCCCCTCCCCTTATACAGCATTTTGTCATGGGCGCCCCCCCCCCCCCCCCTCCCCGAAACAAAATCCTGGCTACGTGCCTGACAACGGTAGACTTCAACTGCGAGCTCGCTCTTGAAAGTGCTTCGACTGAATCAGCGTTCGTGCAGCGGTAGCGCCGACCAAGGCTACCCGGTCGCGTTAATAACCTACACTACAGTCGTTCTATTTTTATTTATTTTTTTCAAAATTGTTATTATTTTTACGCGCGCGCGCCTTCCTCAGCTCAACGCCGTAACTTTCGTCGCATATTGTTACTACTAACCACCGTGCTACTAACACTTTATATCAGGAGCCCAGCCAAACAAGCCTTCAGACACGTCTTTGAGGCATAATTGAAAAATTGGTTTGCGTTTTAAAGGGTCCATGAAACGATATTTTTACTTTCTCTAAATACTACTCAGAATTACTCCCTAACGTCAACAACCGAAGAAACTTGCCTTAGTTTTTCTTTCTAAGCAATGGCCGTCGGCAAATAAATTCGAGAAATATGAGTGTCGTTCATCCCCTCAACTCAAAACTATAACAAGCGGCCACGTGGCCTGGTGCCTATCCTATCCCGCCAACGTTAATCATGGACACGCGCTGGGGTCGGCGAAGTAGAAAACGCCTATTGAGCTCCAGGCATTGGCAGAGTTCGTCTATTCGGTGTCTCATCACCGCAGTGGTTGGGCACGAGCCACTACCCGAATGTCGGCCGAGGCATCGATTGTTACGAGCCGAAGTCGAGTACTCACGCAGTTCTCGTGTCCAATCCATGAGCCGCGGGGGGATCGGTGGCCGAGTGGGCTATACTTCGTTTCAGCTTAAGTCAAGGCGCAGCCACTGATATCTATTATAGGGGGCTGGATGGCGCATTCAGCAGACATGTATGAAGCCACAGGAATTGTAAGTGGCTTGTCCCGAAAGTGAGCGCTTGGCAGGCTTTGTAACCCTTCCAAGTGCTGGTTCGAAAAGCGTCGAGGGCGCTAGATTTTTGGCTTGTCACCTCAAGAGATCCTGCTTGTTGCGCAGTAAGAACGCATGCAGACCCGAGAGGTATCATGGGAAGCCATTCAATGTAAACATTTTGAGATTCTAGTAGATCAAGTCTTCATATGCCCCCAAGTTCAAATGCCTCAATCTCGGGATTTAATTCGGAGCATGATTATTAAAACCCACTCAAAGACACCGGAAAGTACGGACCAAAACATTGACTGAATGCACTAGGGATCCCAGCAGACGCCCGACTTCCGGGACAAGCATCAAACTTCCGGTGGCTCCACTTGCTCCCCGCGCCATCCAGCCCCCTATAATAGAGATCAGTGGACGCAGCCGATGCTATACTTCGTTTCAGCTTGGGTCCAGACGCAGCCGATGCTACAAGCGCGAGCTCCGGGCTTCCAGCGTCCCTGCCAAGCACGCGCGCTCGTGCAGTACAGGCACTGTTCAAGGCCACACGCTCGTGCTTGTAGCATCGGCTGCGTCTGGACCCAAGCTGAAACGAAGTATAGAAGCGCGATCTCCGGGCTTCCAGCGTTTCTGCCAAGCACGCGCGCTCGTGCAGTGCAAGCACTGTTCAATGCCACATGCTCGCACTTGTAGCATTGGCTGTGTCTAAACTTAAACTAAAACAAACTTCTTTTGTTTGTTTTTTTTTTTAGCGCACGTTAGTTTGGAGCACGTGGAGCGAAAGCTCGCGCTGCAGAACCCAGGGATCCTGGGTTCAATCCCCACCCCTGCCAGTTTTGATCTGCATAAGCATCGTACCGGCGTGCGGTCGTGTATCACTACTGCGTGGTGCACGTTAAAGACCCCAGGATAGTGGTTTGTGCTGCACTGGCTAAATTTCTCATCTACAGCTGGGAGACAAGTTGCCCGTTGAGGCAGACTAAGTTCTAGGCTGTATAAACGTACATACATCCCATTTTTTTTTTTACATTGCGTCATCAAGCTTGGCGAAGGAAAAACTGAATGAAATAGTTCCCTTATCCTCGCAATTTCACCGCGACCAAGAAGCTTCTGAATTAGTGGCGGTTCTTGCGAGTATACTTGGGCCAGACTAGGACCTTTACGCCCCTGTAAAGTCATGAACATTCCAACCCGATACCATTTCATAACCCTTTAATTTGAACGTGATTGTAGTAAACCGGTGAAACAAACCGGGACGTTTAAGCTGCAACTAAAACACAATAAACGAAAGAGGTGAAAGAAAACCTAACTCTTGGTAATTGGGAAATGGGGGGGGGGTTGAACAGGGAATACACACTAGTTAATGTCCCCACAGTGCTCTTAGTTGGGGGTTCCTGTTTGGAACACATGGTCTACAACCTTCGGCAGATTTTTGGGGGACAGCCTCGGTTTTGACGTGTACCGGAAGAATGCAGCTAAAGTGGAAAGTCGCTCTCTTCCTCCTTGGTTTTCCCAGGAGGAAAAGGCATCGTAAAAGTGTCAGGACGGCTAAAGTTGTCCGTGAACGATTTTTACGATCTCGAAACTGCTCCACGAAATGGGAGGAAAGAAGAGTGAGTACTTTACCGGAAAAAGTCTAAACTTCATTTGAATTTCAAAACTTTCTCGAGTGCGCCGCCCACTTTACGAATAGTTGGGGACCAATTTCTAGATGTTAACTAAACACGAAACATAAACAAAGCGACGCCCAGCTATACTTGGTCAACCCTTTTCTGATAACCAAGTCCGAAGTATCCGTCCTGAAATCTCTAATTTGAAGAGGGAAAAACAAAGACACTACGAGCTACGATTTACCGTGCACGCAACTTGTCAGGATGTCGCAGTCTACCATATAAACTAAAGGCGCATTCCCACTGGCGATGTAAGCAGTCGCGCGATGCGACTAAATCGCATCGCAAAAAAATTCGATGGTCACACTGGCATGCGCGATGAGCGAGTCCAACGCCTTCGTAGGCGAGTCGTTCTTTGAAAACCCTCGCTCCGAACGCCGTTGATTGGCTCAGCCGCTCCGCGACTATATCGCATCGCAGAAAGTCGGGTCAGGAAGCGACTGCTCAAATCGCGTCGCTTTTTTGCCCGCGATGGTCGCTTTTGCGATGAAAGTTATCGCGCGACTAGATCGCATCGCCGGTGGGAACGCGCCTTAACCGTAGTTTTATGTCGCAAATTTTCTTACCACGTATATGTTGTCACATCACGATTCACCCAGTTTTACTTTTCACTTTTTTTTTTTTTTGTCAGATACCGGACGCGCGATCGGACATTATTCCTCCCTGGATGAGTGTTTTGTCCCCTAACAGGAGGCTGCGCTACGGCGAAGCGACAAACCCAAAATCACCATATCCACTCCGTGGTCTTAGCTTCTCTGCAGTGTCCCCGTGCGCGGTGAGATGCACACTCAACGGCGCTAATTACAGCGCTCGAACATACCTGGAACAATACGAAATTTCGCGAAACTTGGTTATTTATTTTTGTGTTCAATAGGAGGATCAAATAAAATCATACTTTATTCTAAGCTAAGCGAAAGTTATCATAATTCGTGCAAGCGTACCGTAAAAATCAGGCAGCGTAGCGACGCCCGAATTGCTAGCTGCTGGCGCAGTGTTGGCACACATTTCTCACAATTTAGTGAAATGTAGATGAATGTAGCGGGGTAAGCATTTTGGTGCAGTTTGACACAAATGACGCAGCTATCCCATTCCTTAAATGAAGGTCGCTTCCAATTTGTTTGTTTGTTTTCTTCACGCAGCGTGTGACTGTCACCCCGTGGGAGCGTCTGGACGGACGTGTAACCAGACGACCGGCCAGTGTCCCTGCAAGGACGGCGTGACGGGCATCACGTGCAACCGCTGCGCCAAGGGGTACCAACAGAGCCGGTCGCCCATTGCGCCCTGCATCAGTGAGTACATATGGTCGTGTGACGCTGGCTTCTTCGGTGCCCTTCGGGCGCAGGGCTCTCTCTTCCTGATGAAGCCGAGAAGCCGCCATCTTTGCAGTACCAGAAGTCAGCCTATCGTGACGTGGTACTCGCTTCTGGCGTCCTCTCGCAAAACGTGCGGCAATATCTAGAGTCATGCACCTCGCCAGAAGTGAACTCATGAGGCTGGCAGGATTGCAGCTTGGCGGCTCCATTCCAACACGGCTGAAGAGCGCAAGTGTGCCGAAAACTGAGCGTCAATTATCACTACTTCGTTGTTCGTATAGATACGCGACATTACGTGAAATGGATATCGCTTTTGTGGGAGGGGAGGAAGCCTGACTGCCACACTGTCCTTGGTGCATTCGTTTGTATGCAACGCGGGAGTCAACCATGCTTGCTGTATTCGTGTCGCATACCGTTACGTCTTCTCAAGTATACTTTTGAACCGGACGACCACAGCCGCGCAATCCGGCGTCCGGCGTGCACTTTGTCGGTAGATGGCAGATGCGCCATTTAGCGACGCGGTCGGAGCGCCGGCCGTCTCCACTCCAGCCGTCATTTACCTAACCTTTCTGGAACAACCTTCGCTGTGTGCAAGACAGCACAGAGTGGAGATTAGTGAGCTCCGAAGAGCTGCCAACGTTATCTCAGTTCTACTGTCGAGGACTTCGACCATTAGTAAGCAGGAACCACTAGTATATGAACCATACAAATGAAACGCCTTCCACGTTCTGTCATCTTTGTCTGTTGACTGTGGAACGCATTTTATAGCGATAGCTTTAAGGAGCTCGTGTCGCAGAAAAGCCGGCGTCGGTGGCGTGGGACGGAAAATCCTGATTGGTCGATGGGGTCATGACGTCACAACCGCATGACCTCGCGCGGCAATTTCAAACAACCCACAACGCTAACGTGAAACGCGACGTCACACGTGGAATAAAAGTGATTAAAACATGACATGTGATGCGAAGTAAAGGTCACCGTATGTCTCAAATGATTTCACTTTATAAAGTAATTCACTTGCGTTAAAGAAAATAATTGAAGAGTTTTAGGCGGAGGCGGGCGGCACAGGCGGTTGCGAGCCAGACACGCTACCGACTAGGCCACGCAGACACGCTTGCATGGCTTGGCAACGAGCGGGGGTTCATATGCTTTTGAGCATGCGCAGTAGCTCTCGTCTGCGGAATACGAGACACCGCACATGCGTCACCAGCTCAGCGATTCCGCGTTTTTTGCCTGGGCGATAAAACCTGAAACGCGTACACAACCCATGCTCAATGGGTACGCGGTGGTGACGTCACGATCAAAGATCTTTTCAGCTCAGAAGCAACAAGGTCTGGTTGTGCTTTACTTACACATAGTTTGGCTCAGATTATATGCGACGGCACTGATGGGACTAAAGCGTGAGCAGATATTCGTCTTTAACCATTTGAACTCAGGAAGATGGAATCGTCAGTTTTAGACGTTGGATTCTTTGCTGTCCTAACCCTCTGAATCTCGATCGCAAGGACATGGCAATCACTCCGTGGAATCTCGGCGCCGGTAAAATAAGTCTGTTACCACGGATAGACTCTGTGGGCTTGAGTTCTCCACGTCGTTACGGTTGTTTTATTCGCTTATCTATTTGGTCTTTCGTCAAAAGTGAAGGCCCAGAACTGAGGTCACAGAGTGTCCTTCGTACAAGCAGAGGACGACACAATTACCGAGGTCTTTTGATGCCTTCGCAACTCAAGCGAAAGAATAGAAGCTAAGCGAGGACGTGTGCCAAGAAAAATGGTAACGGCTCCGACGCTCTTATTCGCTTACCCGGCTCTAGCCTTCGCCTTTTGACAAGATATGATACAAACGAAGCATGAAGAGGAGAACAAGAAGAGAGAGACAAAAGCTACACGAAGCGCGACCACATACGCGTTAGAAAGTTTCTTGAACACTGTATTCCGGCACGACAATCTAGCGTTTTCCAGAACCAGGAGTTTTGAGGCTAACCCACAGAAAAACAGAGTGCCCAGACGTCCAACTCTCCGATAATCACGCTAGCTAAGGTACATGGCCCGCACCGACGTCAAGTCAGCGGTTGTTGTGAAAGACCTTACTGCTGCACGCGCAACTTCTAAAGCGCACATTTCTCACCAGGCATTTTTTTTCTTTTGCAAAGGCACGCAGAAGTGACCGTTGGTACCATGCGATGCCGTCACGTGCAAGCCATTTATATAAGCAGGGAGCACCAAACCAGTGTGAACACGTCTACCTCCTTATTCTATCTCGCAACTTTCACGGCCTAGAGTGGGCGCACTAGTTTCCATCAAAATGGCTGTTATCTGATGATCGTCTTAGAACGACAGCACGAGGTTGGGTCTGCGATGGGCTAGTAAATTTAATTTTGTAAATACCAGCGACATAAGAGCCCTACCTCAGACTTCCACGTCAGGAAGGGGTAAGTAAGCATTTTCAATCCGAAGCCGGTCATCCAGGAGCTAGGCAGTGCGATTCTCACACCGCGGTACCACCATCGCTTAAAGTTGCGAATGCTCGCTATTAACTACGGCACTGGTAAGATTTACTACATCAACCATTGCCGAATTCGCGGTCGCCACCTTCGCAGTGGTTCAACGAAAAGTTAATTTAAAGCGAATAATAATACGCGCGCAGCTGTCGAACCTCACGACCAATAGGAGGCGCCCAACTTCCATCTGTCTTTCTTGTTAGTCCCTTTACCGCCCTACAATTTTTTGTTTGTTTGTCGTTTTTTGCCAGAAGTAACGAGGTTGGAAGTATTCAATTGACGCTGTAGACGCTCGCTGCCTTAATTTACTACAGACTATAGTTTATAGACACGAATGCCCTGACAGTAGATACGCATTTTGACCGTCCACCTCAAATGCGAGCGCGCCAAGTTGCCAATGGTCCTTCGACTTGCACGTATGATCCAACTATGCTAACTACAAGAGCACACTAACAGTTGATGACAGTCGAGGTTGCACACTCGCCGCGATTGAAGCTGGGCAGCTGAAAAGCGGATCCAAACGCGTCAGTCAGTAGCTACAATACCCCCCAAACCTAACAAAGCTTCCGGGTCAGAAAAGCAGCCCCGATCCACCCACAGCACCTAGCCCATAGACAGATGCCCCATCGCCGATCTCGAAATTCCTTAGTCCCCTCGGTCGTTGCAAAAAACGAACAAGTACAAAAAAAAGCCAACATAAAAAAGTTCAAACCTAGAGTATCGTCACCGCCACCACTATTCGAGGCACCACCACTCAGTCGTCCCGCACCATTACCCCCCCCCCTCCATCCCCTTTCTTCTTCCCCTTCTCCTGACCCTCGCTGGAGGGTGCCGTTGAAATTTCATACTGCGTGATCTCGATTTTCGAGGCCCCGTGGCCTCGTCGCCGGTATCTTGGACTCCTTTCAACATTGCGACGGGGGGAGGCGTTTGCTCTCATTCTTCTCAACTGTCCCGCCGCCAAGTTTCACCTAAGGCAGAGCCCAAAGATATGACACGACTCGGTAAACACCTCTAAAGCTGGCCCCACCGTGAGACCTCCACCCCACCCACTCTCTCCAAGACACCCTGTCCCCTTCCCTTAATATTTTTTTTTCTTTCAGTTTTTACTTTTTAATCTCAGAAAAGCGAGGAGCAGACTCGAGATGTTCGAGGTTTTCGGGAATCACGGTGGGGGGAAAAATGGTATCAATCATCCGGTGCCCTGGCGAATGACAAAGCAAAAATTTTTGCGGCCAAGCTGTGCGTCTCAGATGTGTCGCGCCGGCAGCGCGGTGTCTCCATCCGCGTGCTAAATGACGCAGCAAATAGCGCGCCTGGCGCAAAGGCTCTGGTCTGGCTATCGTATACTCGACGAATGTTGATCGAAGACTGCTCGGTATTGCGAAACAAACTTATTGGCAGCTCACGCTGCAGAAAACGCCTTCCACGAAGTGCGAACGCTGTGAATTTTCTGAACCGTATCGATCGCTGCTGGCTTCCCTTAAATTAATATTTTGTTGTTTTTTTCGAGGTTCGGGGTTCTGAGAAACGAGGGGAAAAATGTATTTCCCATGAGCTGTACCATTTTGTTTTTGACGGAAAATATTTTACGTTCTGTGACCGAGTATGAGTGATCTCTTGCGTTGCGCGGCTGACCACATGCACGTAGTGTTAGCGGTCAAGCGCGCGGTTGTCGAATCAGAGTTTCTATCTTACGCAAGAAACGTGAATGGAAAAAGGCGCCTTTCTAAAGTCACTGAGCGGGTGAGAACGATAAAGCGTTTCTTTCCGAAGCGGCCAGCGCCCAGCACACGTTCGCTGCCTTCCGCGGTGCTTTGGCTGCACGTGCACGCTCGAGACTCAGGCGCAGACGCATTGCCGAAGGCAGCTCGCGCTGGAGGTGGGAAAGCTGAAGGACCTCCGTGCCGTTTTCACTCTGTCAAGGACTATTAGCGATGTGAGCGGCCAAAAGCGTCGCTGTGGTCAGCTTTCCATGATTGGCCAAACCATGGACATATGAACACTGTCAGATTGTCAACATTGACGGTGTTAGTTTCGGATTGCGATGGTTCCTAGCTTCTACTGTGCTTTTTAAACACACCATCAAACTCGTCGTCACACCCGATGGTAAGTAGCCAGAATAACAACTGGTGACGTCACGGTGAGGCAAATCCCAGTCGTGACGTCACGGAGGGAAACCATAAGAGGGCGCCACCGAAACATCTCGGCGCTAATACTCTGTTCACCCTTATTAAGCTGAGACTGCTGTCAATACCACAAGCACGAGAGCACGAGGTCGCTGCTTTGAAGCGTTCTAACGAGCGCTCGCGCTAGATGCATGTATCGAAGGGAGAAGCGCGGGCTAGCTCGCGCTTGAACTTTGGCTGTAGTATCAGCTTAATAAGGGCGAACGGAGTATATAACAGTTCTAACTTCCCCTTTCTTCTATGTGTAGTAGTTAAACATAGTGACACGACCCTTTCTTCATTCGTGTGCCACAGTATACGTGGCACGTATGTTGAATTTGGCACTTACGATGAATCGTTTATTTTTTTCTCCAGAAATACCCACAGTCGACCATTCTCTCATGACGTCATCCGGGTCCGGTAAGTGACACATTATTTTTTAAATATATATCTCTCGTTACGAACCCAGTTTAATATGGTTAATGTGCGTAGTGCCTTTGAGAGAGACAGCTGCCGGAGAAAATCTCTGGAAAGGGCGGGGCAGTCCTCTACGCCTCTTCCTACGGCTTTCTGCTTAGGTGGTGTTGACTAAGCCTGACGGGCCGTTAGGAGACACTTGCGAGGGGAGGGGTGTGTAAATCACTGTGACCTCACAGGCGACGGTACTGACTTTAAAGTATTTCGGTACTGCTAGTGAAACAGGAGTAAGTGTCAAGGCTCGTTCATACACTTGCATCGAGTACGACCGAGAGAGACGAGACCTGTCGAAACCTCTTAAAATTTCTTAGGACGAGGGAATACACTGGCACTCTGGCGCCATCTATGCGGTGACCCTGGAACTGCATTTCACAAGAGCGAAGGTTTTGCGGATTTCCGAGGTCAAATGTGCGTAATACCTATAGGGAAGGCTCGTTTATAACGTTGACAAAAGTTTTTCGAGCCAAGAAAGAAAGGATAATGCGCGAGAGAAAAGAAAATATGCCGGACCGCCAAGTTTACACTGCTACCCAATAGATGGCGCCAGTGTGTCCTCTCGTTCTAAGAGGTTTTAAGGAACCAAGTTTTAAGAGGTCGTAAGAGTCTGAACGGGCCTTTATGCGACGGCTTAAGACATGCTCCGCAGCAGCGCATTTGGTCGTACGACGTCGCAAAAGGCTTAAAACCGGTCATGTCTCAGCCGGTCGTGCTCGGTTGCAGGTGTATGAACGGACCTTGAGAAATAAGCGCACGCTTTCGCAGCCCCTTCTCCGCTCCACGGTTTCATCAGCCTCGAGGTAGCGCAGCATGTATCGAAGGCCACGCCAGGCCACGCGTTCCGGCGTTCGCGCTCACACTGTTCGCGATATAGTGCGTCGTTTAGTCTTCACATGCATGCTGCATGGCTTACCTCTTCTCGCCATCTTCGCAGAACAATGTGCCAAGTGCAAGACGACCACCAAGAGGATCAACCTTCGCAAGTATTGCAAACGGGACTTCGGTAAGATGCGCTCATATCGGATTTGACTCTCGAACAGTATGGAAACTCAGTGTGCTTTCCAGGTTACGCCAACTTACAAACAAGCTCATGTTTGCACATACCAGTTAGGTGTGCACTGCGCTTGCGCGGTGACTATACTTGTGAGAGATGATGCGCCGACGTATGCGCCATGCCGGTGGCAGCGACACGGCATAGATAGATGGTTACGGCTGAACCCTTTTAATTGGGTGGTGGCTTGCGCCACCTAGCCAAAGCCTCTAAATCCAAGAAATTACCGATTGATGGATTTATAAGCGCCGCTGCTAATGAACAATTAGCAGCAGTGCGACCTCAGCACCACGCGTTGGTCTACGATAGGAGGTTTAAGCGAGCCGTAGAACTTTGTTGGCAATATATAAAAAACACAATCATATTTACAAGAAAAGTTTTTTTTTTTGTGCGCAAATATAATAGAGCCACCAGTAAACAGATTTAACAACGGAAAATAAAACATAATTCTGTCATTCTTTTTGGGCGACTATACTAGTTGCAGACGCCGCTCGCCTGAGTGGCAACATAGCCAGGATATGGTGTCCATGCATACGTGATTGTTAACGAAATAAATAACCGTAGACTTAAATAGCTGGGTTACAAAAAGCAACCGTCATTTTTTTAATTTGTTTAAGCAGCCAACATTTTGATTTTACGCAAGTCCAACACCAGTACGTTCACAACTTAGCAGAGACGTACTGGTCCTTGTCTGGCCCAAGTATACTCGCACAGACCGCCACCGATTCAGAAGTTTCTCTGTCGCGGTGAAATTGCGAGAATAAAGGGGACTGTTTCTTTCAGTCTTGCCTTCGCAAAGCTTGATGACGTAATTGTGGCATCGAACCCACCCACCTGACGACAGTCGAGCGCGGCTCGTGGATTGAACACGAGAACTGCGTGAACACTCGACTTCGACTCGTAAAAATCAACGCCTCGGCGCTCGGGTAGTGCTTCGTGTCCAACCGCTGCAGTGATGAAAATGGCCGAACTTTAACAATGCCTGGAGCTCAGCACACGTTTTCTACTTTGCCAACCGCAGCGCGTGGCTATGAAACATTGGCAGCATAGAATATGCACCGGGCCACGTGGCCGCTTGTTCTGGCTACACACGCGCCAGACTGAGCCGCCATAGCCGACCTTCTCTTGTTTTACCGAGATACCGACCCACTGAAATTGGTGTGGACGAGCCTCCACAATGACCAATTCCGGGGAGAAAGACAGAATAAAATCTAAGATGGCAATAACCTGGCCTGCTATGGTAATAATCAAGTGAAGTAAACGTAATAAGGGGAAACAAAAACTGAAGGTCAGTTATGGCGGCGCCCATGCACAGCAGCTGCAAAGCGTCTATAAACGATGCTCATATTTCCTGATTTTTTTTTTTTTTTTTTAGTTTTGCTATTGTTTTTTGCATTATCTACAAAGAAACACTAAGGCAAGTTTATTCAGTTATTAACGTTATGGAGTGATTCTAAGTAGTATTTAGCGAAAGTAGAAAAATCGCTTCATGGCTCCTTTAAAGGGGAACTCCGGCGATTTTTTGAGCAACCCCAACTAACTATATTTTCGAAATCGCCGTCCTTTACTCTTTCCAGTATGCTATTTAGTATCGCGAAATTCAGAATAGTTACTGTTAAATCGGCCAATGAAAATGACGCCAAAACCAAGATTCGAATATCGCTGCGGGCGCAGCTGACCAAGCAGGCAGCGCGCCCGTGGCATAACGGTTATCGCGCTTGTCTTCCACGCAGAAGGCCAGGGTTCGATTCCTGGCCGCCCCTACACATTTTTGTTGACGCTGTGATTTGATTGTTCTAGTGAATTCGAGAACCGCCTTGCTTGTTCGAGGTGCGAATGTTCTACGCGTCGAACTTTCTACGCCGATTATTCCAGAAGCCCACGCGTGTACATAAGGGGTTTCGCGTGGTGAACCGGGATCAGTTTTCGCCTCAGCGTTCGATCCTGCCGCTTCGCCGCCTTCGACGCTCGCGACGCTCTGCTGTTCACTTCTGTTCCATTTTTATTTTTTGGGCACAAGTTCGCCCCATTAAACGTTTCAGTTTTATCAGTTATTCCTTTGTTTTGTCACCTCGTCATTCGTGACATTTTGGTGGAGGTGCGGGGTACCGCATGCCCCTGCCGCGTACCCCTCCGAGGGCCCGCAGTGCAAGTCCGACGCCAAGCCCACGAAGAACCGACGAAGGCACTACCGAGATCCGGTTCAGTCGTCGCACCCAAGGCCTACACCCGGAATTCGGACCTCTGCCGCCCAGGACCAAGCAGCCAACGAGGCCAACGATGGCCAACCAGTCGCCGACCCCCGCCACTCCTGCCGTCGTCTACCTGCCCGCCGCTCCCCGTACGCCGACGCCTTTCCACGGGGAGGTCCACGAGGACATCGAAGACTGGCTGCGACACTACGAACGTGTAGCCCGCCACAACGGATGGAACGCCGAGCAACGCCTCCAGAACCTATACTTCTCGCTGGAAGGCACCGCGAGGAACTGGTTCGAAAACCACGAGGCTTCGCTCACTTCGTGGGATATCTGCACCACCGAGTTGAAGCGAACCTTCTCGAACCAACATCGGCGACAGAAGGCGGAGGACCTGCTCCAGACGCGGACTCAAGCCCCCGACGAAAGCGTGACAAGCTTCGTTGAAGACGTGCTACGACTGTGTGCACGTGCCGACCCGCAAGCCACCGAGGAGAAGAAGTTGCGCTTCCTTATGAGGGGCGTCAAGAGCGAAATTTTCGGGGGCCTTGTCCGCAATCCCCCGACAACCGTCGATGGTTTTGTGGCTGAAGCCACTAACATCGAGCGCGCGCTGTCGGCTCGAGCAAGCCATTACCATCGACTCGCCGGCGTGCCTGCTCCTCCAACCGCCGCATCTTGCCCACTGGACCTGAACACCACCGGTGTCGACGGCCTTCGGGAAATCATTCGCGACGTCGTCCGGGAGGGGAGCTTCCGAGTGCCGCTACCCCCCAGGTAGCACCAAAACATTATAATAATGTTATTTTTTTGTTTGGCCCAAACGTTTGAAAAATGTCCTTAATGTCCTTTTTTTAATGTTTTCACAACGTTTATGTGTACGTTAGATTAATGTTTTTCCAAACGTTATTTTAACACACAGGAAACGTTCCTACAACATAAATTTAATGTTTGCAAAACATTAAACTAACATTAAAGGAAACATTATATTAACATTCGTGAAACACTTTTACAACCGCTATGCAACGTTTGTAAAACATTAAATTCACATCAAAGAAAATGGTACTGCTACACTAGCAGAATATCCACAAAATGTTAGAAAGAACTTTTCAGTTGACGAAGACAAAAATATTGTAAATCAGACGCAACCGCTACCCATGCAGTTACACCTCTGCTGTGAACGAGGCGAACTTCATGGGTAGCAATTGCATCTGATTACAATACTTTTGTCTTCGTCAACTGAAAAGTTCTTTCTAACATTTTGTGGATATTCTGCTAGTGTAGCAGTACCATTTTCTTTGATGTGAATTTAATGTTTTATAAACTAGCGTACCAACAAAACCATAGGTAGTCAAAGCTGGAAGAAAGGTGTTGGAAAGGAACCTCCTTGAAACCCAAAGAGAGGCAGTGTTTCGCTACAGACATGGCTTTTCCAAGGTCTGAAAAAGCTAAGACTTGCAGCAAAATATTGCGTCCTGGGTCTTCGAGGAGGTCCTTTTTCGCATACATACATCGCAATGTTTTCCAGAAGATGAACCACCGGAATCTAGTGCACTATATACATAACTGCAGAGAATTGACTGTATGCACCTTTTGAAGAAGCTTGATCGTAGCATGTCCGTTAACTGAGGAAAAGAATGTTTGTGAAAGGCACAATACTGCACACTATTAACAACAACGCTAGAATGCACGATCATTACCAAGCTCCTTTTCATCACAGCACATATTGAGACGAAATTAATTGCAATTTACTACCCTTGCAAAGATGAAATCAGTCAGGTACATGTACTAAAACAGATTTATTGTGGTTTCAAATTAAACCAAAAGAAGCATATTACATCCGAGCAAGGATGCTGCTAGACTCAACTGTTAAAATGAGTCACCAATAATTTAAAACAAATCTGTATGTACACATCGCGACACTGTTAGCGCGAACACGACATCGGCGCATTTTCGCATTTGACTTCTAAATAGTATTAGCGAGCACTAAATTTTATCGCTTACATTATAGAACTAAATAAGCTCTTTCCGTAGCAATAATGACTTGGATGACATCCCTTGGTTTCACAGAGAAAAACTGGAAAAACCGGCGATCGCCTGTTCGTGCTAACAGTGTCGCGCTCTGTACTACAGCAACAAGCTTGAAACTGACTAGAAGTGGTGACTAGAACAGGTGATTAGGAATGAACAAACAAGAGTATATATTGTGACGGCTTGAAGCTGAGCCATACCTACTTGCCACAATACCTTTATTGGAAGAAGGCATGCCTTGCTTTAACTTTGGAAAAAATTTACATTATAGTTGTCCTTGCGGTGGCCATCTTGATGCCCCTCCATGCTTGTGCTTATAGTTTTCCTCCAGTTGAAGACTTCTTCGGTATCTTCATAGTGAATGCAAGTGCAGCTTGAAATAAAGAGCAGAAGAGGATTCGAAATCAATACACAATAACAACAAATTGTATGTGACATACATGGTTAAAGTGAGCGAGCAACGTGCTTACTAACTAGCCCAGCTCCCCTGCTTTCTACTGTACATGACATATAAAACAAACCTTCCATAAATTGAACCAACATAAAAATTTGCATTGATATGCAAATTTTGCATTGCATTGCAAATATGCATTGATATGCAACAAGTGCTTAAGAAATAAAACTAGCAAATTAGAATTGCACAACTATTCAGTGATATTAAGCACATTAAACTGAGCCAGATCTCCCTTCGTGTATACAGT
This sequence comes from Ixodes ricinus, assembly GCA_037355805.1. NCBI lineage: Eukaryota > Metazoa > Arthropoda > Arachnida > Ixodida > Ixodidae > Ixodes > Ixodes ricinus. The sequence goes on from JAZHYW010052273.1 coordinate 27,876, forward strand.
AGGCTCGCGATAATTCAAACTCGGATATTTAATACTTCTGGTTAAGTCAAACAATTTTCAAAACTTGGGTTGTCCCGCTACTTTTTCAATGTATTCATAAGCCGCTTCACTCGAAGAGCGTTTTCGTGTAATTCATACTTTTTGTTCTCGCGGCACCGTTGAGCGCACTTTTTTCCGAGCACTGGTGCACTGCGGAGAAGCAACACCCGTAAAGCTTGCTTCCGCTGGTGTTGCTTTTCCGCAGTGCACTAGGGCTCGGTAAGAAGCGCGCTCAACAGGGCTAAAGCAGAGCAGAGCCATATATAGACCGTTTTACTGAAAGAGGGCGAGGGAGAAAAGGGGAAAGGGCTACCGGCGCTTTCCTTCTTGCTGGAGCGTTAGAAAGAGTGAAAGTCCCGGATGAGAGGCTTTGCCGGTGTTGGGTGTAGGCATTGCCCAAACTTCGTTCGCGTTTTCTTCTCTGTTTTAAACTCCCAAACTTAATTAGAAGCACGGGCTTGGATGGCGACAGTCCCCCGGTCATCGGGACACCGTTGCTCAGTTATAAGGTGCACGAATAACGACAGAAAGCGTAGAATACTGTTTGAGGACCCATGTAGCTTGTACAGAATCCGGCAAGGTGAGTGCGGCTGCAATGTCTTTGAGCTCCATCGCTTTCCACATGACCCCAGTTTCCGGCGGCAGTGGCTTGCATCCCTAAATCGAAGACTTTTCCCCAATGCCATCCTCTCGACTGTGCTCGGAGCATTTTGTGAATGGAGTGCGCACCGCACTTGACGCTGTACCGTCGATGAACATGGGGTATGCTCGCAAGCTGCGTGCAAGTTTTCTCCTAATAATTGCTACATAAGCTTGTAACTTTTTGGAACTGAATTTATTTTAATATCAATATTCTGAAGTGGTGACAATGACTCGATTTTATTATCTACAGCACTTGGTTGAAGGCTGATTTCCGCCGCTGGGTGTGGCTGGAAATTGTCAAAAAGATAGTTCTATCGGTTTGCCTGAATCGCAATCTCCTGCGCGAAAACAGAGAGCCGTGAACCTATGCAGACCGTCACAACGCGACTAGATTCTTCTCATTTTCAAAATTAGTACATAATGTAGCTGGAAAGAAACCTTCAATTTCTGTTGCTGAAAGTTGAAACATGCTCATGCATCAATGTTTATAAACGTTGAAACGTGCTCATGCATCGGTGTTTATAAACGTTTCATTTGAGGATCCCGTGCTGACAAGTGTGTCTTTTGTCGAGAACTGAAAAGAGCAAAGTCGAGATGGGCCGATTGCCGGAGCGAGTAAATCAGTGCTTCAACGATTCAAAATCGATGCACGAGCATGTTTTAACTTTCAGCAACAGAAATTGAAGATAGTTTTTTTCCATCTACATTATGTACTAATTTTGAAAATAAGAAGAATCTAGTCGCATTGTGACAGTCAACATAGGTTCACAGCTCTCTGGTATTGCGCAGGAGATTGCGATTCAGGAAAACCGGTAGAACTAGCTTTTATATGATTTCTAGCCACACCCAGCGGTGGAAATCAGCCTTCAACTATGTGTTGTACCTGATAAAATTGAGTCATTGTCAACACTTCAAAATATCAATATTAAGATAAATTCGGTAACAAAAATTTCCGAGCTGAAACAGCAATTATCACAAGAAAACTTGCACGCACCTTGCAAGCATATCCCATGTTCATTGACAGTACAGCGTTAAGTTTGGTGCGCTCCATTCACAAAAGAGTAAAGCTATATGCACTACGCGGAGAGCTCATGCCGCTTGGGTCACCCTTTTCGAACGGCGCGTGTATCACTGGGGAGCTCGTTACCCCCCCCCTTCCCCCCCACCCCCCCCTTCCCCTTCCCTCCCCCCCCCCCGCGTTCATGCTGCTTCGCGTCGACAGTGTGCGGTTGCTAATTACAAAACTTAACCTGTAAACGCCGCATCGCGGCGTCCAGCCGGCAACCCAAACCCCGCTGTCCCTGATCGCACCTCCGCAGAGGGAGTCCCATACCATTTAGTTCTGCGAAGTTTCGTCGACAACATTAGTTTATTTTCAGTGTTTATCGTAAAAAAGAAATGTCGTAAATATTGCCAAATGCCTTGACAAAACAATATGTTAGAGAAAAAAAATCGGCAGAACCCATCCTTTGGGAATGATTATCTACGTTAATGCGAATAGCATCAAACGGTGCGGAGTTATGCGCGTTCGTCAGGTGGCCGGCACACTCTAGATACGCCAGCCCACTCTTGAGGCGATTCTAAATTTGTTGACACTTTCACAGCCCTGCGCACGACTCTCGCAGCCCAGCACGTGCGTTTGTGTCACTTAGGAAGGCGAGCAAAGCACGCGCCATACGCACAAACACTCAAAATGGTACCGACCAGACTTTCTGGCGTCTCAGCTAGTCTCAACCAACGGTACTTCAAACGGTTGTTTATATCTTTACCATAGGACGCGCCTTACAGCGCTGTCACAGCTGCCAGTGCAAGGCAGTTCCATGCACGAAAGTTATTCCGCTCTTCGTGAGGCTGAGCACGGCCGCCATCACCCTCTCCTGAGCGCGGGAGAGGGTGAGCTAGCGGCCGTGCTCAGCCTCACGAGAGCAGAATGAGCCTTCGCTGCATGGACCACGCGCGATGGTAAAGATATAAACAAGTGTTTAGAGTGCGTTGAATGACTGCCTTCATAGCTCTGTGGTTAGCGCGTCTGCCTGCTGATCAAAGGGTCAACGGTTCGAATCCCAGCCGGCGCCGGTCTTTTTATTTATTTATCGACCCGCGGCAGTAAGAGGTTAGATAGCCAGATAGATACATAGACGAAAAGTGTGTGAAGTATCCAAAGAATGCTATTCGCATAAAAAAAAAAAAAGAGTAGTCCCCCCTTGCGGATCAAACCCGCGTCCACTTGCGTATGAAAGCAGACACCTTACCACTATGCTATAGCCACCGCTTAGAAAACTCGTTAAAACCATTTGTTTTATATGAGTTTCGCGATAGTGCGTATAGCCATTTCCGGCCGAAGTGCAGTACGGAGTGCGTATAGCTTTACTCTTCACAAAATGTTCCGAGCACAGTTGAAAGGATGGCGTTGGGGAAGTCTTTTGGTTTACGGCCGCAACCCATTGCCGCCGGAGATCGGGGTCATGTGGAAACAGCTGCACTCACCTTGCCGGATTCCATGGAAGCTACATAGGTCCTCAGACAGTATTCAACGCTTTTTGTGTTTCTTTTGTCACTACTCAATGCGCGTTTTTGTTTTTTCTTCCAACTTTCACAATGAAGTACTGCCTGTGGCGCAACATATAGTACAGGATTTTGTATAAAAGTGAAAGCTCGAATCGAAAACTGTATCTTTTTGTCACTACTCAATGCACGTTTTTGTTTTTTCTTCCAACTTTCACAATGAAGTACTGCCTGTGGCGCAACATATACAGGATTTTGTATAAAACGTCAGTGCCCCAGTCGAAAACTGTACTAAGTAACAATAACAATAAGTGGTGTACTAAGTAACAATAATGTATTGTTTTATTTTGTCATTTTTTTTGGTTTGTACTTTGAGCTAAAAGTATGCCTCTGTATATATATTTATTTTGCCTGTACTGTTGTGCATTAGTGCATGTTTGACTGTTGTCAAATGCTAGCTGCCTTCTTGGAGCTGGGGCCTCGTCAAGCTGCACTTGTTGCAGCTTTTTGTCCCAGCTACCATCTTTCTTGTGAAAGAAAATAAAGTATTGATTGATTGATTGAAAAAGAACCCTTTATGCTCTTCGCAAACAACATAATCAATACAGACTCTACTTCTAAAGGCGCGCGTCACGCAATGTTTCGAGTAGTTTCCGAGGAAGAAATTGGAGCTTGAATCTAACCTCCCACAGTGGAAGCGAATACAAACGCCAGCACGTTAACGGCTACCTTTAGCAGTCATGGGTTCCGCAAAACACACCGCCTAGCCAGGTGGTACCAAGCCGCCACCCGATTTGCAGAAATCAAGCCTTGTCCACCGCCCGATCGGTGTCAGGGGCACAAAACGTGTATGGCCGCATGCCTTTCCCTGAATACCTGCATACTGGGCGGCACTGTGCAATAAAATACAAGACAACACAATACGAGATAAAGCTCCCTGATACACTCACCAAGTGCCTCGCTTGACCCCCCGTGCCTCCGGTGGGACCTTTGCATCTGGGTGAGTTCCAGCAATCTGACTGCTCGCTCAGTGGCAGGTCGGTTCCGGGACTTCCTTGGCAAAAGATCGAGGGTCATCCAATGCGGAAAGCACGTGTGCGACAAGGAACCGCACACGTTCGCTTTCACGCCGACTGCACAGACAAGAACACGTCACAAACGCTCCGACCAGAAAGGACTCAAAAAGCAAAACAAGTGGGCGAGCACTCACCAATTAGACTCAAATCCACAGCTGGTTCTATGAGCACGCCGGCACCTAGGACACTTCCTTTTTCCAAAACGTTCTTCGATGTTTGTTCCTAAAGTGTGAAAGCGCCCGAAAGTTTTGAAACGCGCTTCGTTTTTACGATGACGATGCGGCGATGCCCGTTGGTTCCGAGTTCCGACCAAGTTTATTTGACGCAACGTGAATGTGCTTGTTTTAGTCGACTTAAATTAAAACTTTCAGATAAAAAAAATGTTGTAACATTTATATAATTATTTGTAATAAAGTTTGTTGAAGCGCATTGTGTACTAAACTGAAGCTTGGCTGGTTTGGCTTCGTTTCATTTTAACATGGGCCGACGTTGCTGCCACCGGGTGGCAATCCAGGGGGCGTCGCGAACCGGCCGGAGGTTCGAGTTCGACCAGGTTCGACTTTTTCGAACTTTTAGTGGAATGTTCGACGAACTCCTTGGCGGCATGAGGTTCGACCGTGTATGCATGCGTGCGCGACAGGCTGGCCAGTTGGCTTCGATTGATGGTGATGGCTAGGATGAATTAAGGGCAGCGCTGATTGGTTATTTCAGTTAATACAGTACAAAAACAAATAAGCTATTTAGCTTCTTCAGTGATTAGAATTAGTTTCTTTAATTGCAACTGTTTATAAAATAAAATAACCATTTTCATAAAAAAAAGTTCTCCAAACCTAGACATGCTTGTATCAAGGTCTGGCTACCACATCTGTCCACAAATTCGAACCGGTCGGATCTGGCAGGTGTTCGACGGTCTCGTCGAACCGAGCCCGACCCAGTCGAACCCTTCGGAAAGTTCGACCTAAAAAATCTTGGTTCGACAAAAGTTCGCGACACTTCCTAGTAGCAACGACTACCGGAACGAAATCCTTGCTGCCACCCGTGACGTCGTATCCGGTATAATGTAGCCGCATTATTGTTTTATAACTAGACTTTATTTGTGATGTGTCAGATATCTGGTAGGTTTCTAAACTATTTATATAGCAAATGCGCGACGTACCCGGAAAGAGCATTGCTTTTAAAAAATCGGAACGACGGCTGCTACCCGACAACGCCAGGTGAAAGCGCTACGCCTTTTTGTATTTGTACCGCTCTTAGTTTGTATCTTTTTAGTTTTATTTAGGTTTATAAACTGTTTTATAACCAACGCATAATGTATTCAGCAATATTATTGCTATTTGAAAACATTAGCGGCTGTGAGCGACTTCCCGACACCGACAGGCGGCAGCACCTGGTTAAGTGGATGGATGGTAATGGCAATACTCTTTGTAACGGGCGGGAGCTTGCGCCACCTAGCCAAACATTTTGTCATCCCAGCAGTACCATGCTTTTGATATCGATTGTGTTGGCCTCGTTAGTGGGAGTTGGTTAGCGCTAGGGTGCCTACATGTTTACAGCGGAGCGGCGGAAACATGTAGGCACCCTAGTTAGCGCTGGTTCCTTTGTTATGGCGTACCTTTGGGACATTTGGTTGCTGTTCTGACGTTTCGACTTTGAAGTTTGCGAGTGAGACCAGTGAGAATACAGCCAAACCTACAAGCGCGAGCTAGACCGCGGTGCTGGCTTCGAGACGTTCCTTTCTTGCGCGAGCGTTCGTTTTGCGGACGAACGTTTCAAAGCTGAGGTGTCGAGATCACAGTGGTCTAGATCTCGTGCTTTCGTGCTTGCAACACTGGCTGCTTGTAACTGTACTCTGTTTCGTACTTATCATGCAACGCTGTCAAAGGTACTGGCGCGAGCGCGTGGCTTCATCTATGGTTTTGCTTGCGCGAGAACGCGAGCAAATGAGATATCAACGAGATCAAGCCCCATGCTCGCGCCAGTAGCTTTGACAGCGTTGCACATAAGTATGAAACAGAGTAAGGCAACTCCTCGTTGTGCAAGTTCAGGTTGGAAAGATCTATGTGAATAAAAGAGCCGAGCCCGTTGGGACAAGTGACCAGAAGTCCTGACAAGGCGTTGGTCCCGATTTCGGCGGTGTGTCCCGTCTTTTAGGTCTCGATCCCGTTGTGCCAAGCACCCATGGGACGGTGTTTTGACGCACTTCAACTGAACCTGCTCGAAGTCAATTGCAACGGGTCAGCGTCATTACACTACTGTCAAAGCTACCGGCGCGAGCGCGTGACTTCATCTACCGTGTGGTGGATTTGTTATTTGCAAGTAGGATACGAGCTATCCGGAGACTATCAAATATTAGTCTTAGCCATTGCTTGTCAAGGCTTGCTCGGGCCCGCAGCCTTGACAACGTTGTACACTAAACATGAGACAGACGGATCGGTGGCCGAGTGGGCTAGCGTAATATTAAAGGCGTTTTTGTTTTCTTTTTTTACAAATACCGCCAACTTTTTTTTTTTTTTTGAAACGCACAAGACACGTGTCACGAGCGGGTGCTCCGTCGCCATTCGCTCCCAAGGGCGGGGCCGACCATTTTCTGCGCCGCCATTTGCTTCCAAGGGCCGCTCGAGACACGGGCCTCGTGCACTGGCGCATTTGACGCTAAAGCGCCATTCACACACTTGCAGCCGAGTACGACCGAGAGAGACAAGACCGGTTTCTAAGCCGCTTGCGACGGCGTACGACCAGATGCGATGCTGCGGAGCTGGTCCTAAGACGTCGCAAGAGGCTTAAAAACCGGTCTTGTCTCTCTCGGTCGTACTCGGTTGCACGTGTGTGAACGGGCCTTAACGTAAACACATCGAGGAACTTTAGACTAGCGCACACTAAGAGACCAATTGCTATATTACTCAAGCATCAAGGAGAATGCAGGGATTGGTGTTCCATGCGCCTCACGCCCACGCCTTCCCCGTATAAAAGATTCGATGTAAATAAACAAAGTAAAGCGTTGACGAACGCGCGTGCAAGATGCCATTTGTTTTAGGTATTTGCTTCAGAAAAGTTTCTACTGCTGAGGCCAGAACGTGCGATGCGTGGAACACCAATCCCTGCATTCTCCTTGATGCTTGGGTAATATATCAAAAGGTATATTGGAACATGGGAAAGTAGCGCCAGGCTCCTCCTATGCTCGCCATTTTGGCCCTTGAAATGAACAATTTCTTCTTGATCTCCATTCTTAAGGAGCCGATCTGAATTTTCTGGTGACGGGTAGCTTTATTGACACGTTTCTTGTACACAGAGATTTTGCTATCCACACACCGGCGAAACAAGCGTACATCTTCGTACCACCACCACACGCAATAAAGCCTGAACGCATGGGGAAAAAATATTCTGTTTTGAAACACGCAAGAACAATATAATTGTAAGAGATCCGTGGAGATGGGCATGATTGATAAGTTGGTTGCATACACAGTGCCAAAGACGCTTATATTGGCGAGGAACGCCTTCAGTATGAGATGCTACATATGGTGATCTTGGTGCGACTGGTTTAGAACGACCCCCTGGAAGCGAAGATTTAAAGGGGCCGAAATGGCGATTGTCATGGCAACGGAGACTGATTAGCCAATCGCCTTGCGAGGGTTTGGTCGTCTGTATGTTAGTATTTGTTTGTGTTCGGCCAGCAGGTAGGAAGGCAATGGCGCTACTTTCCCAGGATCCAGTGACTCCAGCATCTAGTGACTTTAGCGCACACCAGCCCGCGGATCAAGGGAGCAAAAACTCGTGCTGCCAGAACCTAGGTATCATGGGTTCAAACCTCACCACCTGCCTGTTTCGATCTGGATGAGCATCGTACCGACGTGCGGTCGTGTATCACTACTGCGTGGTGCACGTTGAAGACCCCAGCGCTAGCAGTACTGCACTGATATTTATCACTTACAGCGGGAGGCACGTCGCCCCCTGAGGCAGACCAACATCCCTACTGTCTAAACATATATCAATACAATCACCTTTGGAAACGGAAATATTTACTGACGGCCATGGCTGCGTTCTCTGCAGTCAAGCGCGTGCTGGCATCGAGTGTTCACCAGATTCCATTGCTTTACCCATATCTCGTGCTCACACCAAACATGCGAGCACGCGTGGCTTATCGTTCGCTCTTGCGAATGGAATACTGACCTTGTTAATTAAGGTCATTTCAAGGTCAGGATCAATGACTTTCCGAAGCAAATAATGTGCCTTCTGAAAACATAAAAGCCATCATATAGTACCAAAGTACCTTTGCACAAACACTAGCTGGGGTGTGTTTCAACTTAACTTAGAATCTCTAATTCAATTCTGGATGCTCAACTTAATATGGCATTTTAGGAACAATTTCGCATAAATGTATACCGTTACACAGTAGATTGTTCAAATCTTTAGCTCGTGTATATGCCAACAATTTTAGAAATTCGTGGCAATAATGCAGTGGCAAAATTCCTCCTCAACAGCGATGAAACTTAACCCCAACATATTTCAGAACTATTTAGCATTACACTGTCTAAAGACCAAAGCATTTTTTTTGTGCTGAATAGATTATTGCAGACAACACATGTCTCCCATTACACGAACACTCGTGCCATGGATGCGTCTCTCTCGGGTGGCGCTTTCGGCTCGTGAAGCCCAGCGCGTTTTCTATCGGAAACTCCGGAAGCGCAAGATCATGCGTAGCTAGCTGTTACCTGAGCAGCTTGCCTGAGCCCGCGTTGTAGCCGTCGAGTATTTCGTACGTCACGCAAGCACCCAGTCATGAATTTCCAAGAGTCGAAAAGAGAATTGGAGCCTTTGAAATTTCTATGGATAGGAACCTTTATTTTTGGGAAAAAGCGGCGGAAAAAAAGGGTGTAAAGGGGGGGGGGGCGGTTTTATTTACACACTGCCTGTCCTTCAAATCTTGGATAACCAGATTTCTCTCCAGTGCCGCATGATTACTGTCTCCAGAGTTCAGGGCCGGCTTGCCAGAACAGCGTCTCAGCTGAGACTGGGTGAAAGAAAGCACTGCCAAAGCCAGCGCACGAGATGAGCGGGACTCAAGTTGCGTCTCAAGACGCTCGCGCGCCTCAGCCTTTGCAGTGCTTTCTTTCACCAGTCTCAGCTGAGACGCTGTTCTAGCAAGCCGGCCCTGGTTTCCTTAGGTTAAGTTAGGATAGTTCTTTTTTTATTATTTATTTATTAGGGAAGAGTAATTACACACAGGTTATCGACTGAGCCCTATCTTTTGGACAATAAAAAATGTTACGCATATTAAAAAAAAAAAAAAACGGAGACGACGGACGAAGGGGACAAACACAAACGTCTCGATTGAGACGTTTTGTGCTTTTACCCTTCTTCGTCAACCAACCAACCAGCTCGCCTGTTCACTTTTTCTTCAATGAAAGGAGTTTTGCTTAAGAGGTGACGAACTGCAAATGTGACATGACAATCTCGTAAACTTTTCGATAATGTTTTTTCTCAAGATATTTTTGGGGAAAAAAAGGGGGGGGCGGGGAGATAGAGATAAGCAATTTCAGTGTGTGTTTCCGCATACCCCCCCCCCCCAAAAAAAAAGAAAAAACGAAAAAAAACGAACTTTTATTGCGTTTTCCCATCGGCTGGAAAAAAAAATAAGTGAAAAGACGTGCTTGCATAAATATATCAGGAGTTTATTTTCTGTGGCAATGCAGCCATATGTAGAGCGCGTGTGACCGCGCGCCTTTAGCACCGATTAAAGCATATGCACGGGGCCCCTTGAAAAGCGCGCTTCCACAGCTTCAATCGGCGCTCAAGGTGCGCGACCGCACGCGCTCTACCCTGGCTGCATTGCCACAATAAACTCACCTAATTTTTTTTTTTTGGAGTTGTGTATTGAGGTATTTTGCTTCATACGTATAACGCTGTAAAACTAACTGGCGCGTGCGCAGGGGCGGACGCAGGTATTTCTAAAGAAGGGGATGTGTCAGCGAATCATACGTTTAACCCCCCCCCCCCCCTTCCCCCGTGTTCCTTCGGTACCTCTGTAGTAAATCGCTGCGCAATATGTCGAGCAACCAATTTTTCCGGTTCCACTTGACCCGCCCTCTTCCCTGCCGTGCTCCTTCGCACAAGGAAAAGCCTACCCTTGAAAGTGAAGGAGCAAGCGTGCTAGGAGTTCGGAGGCGAAAAGCTGTGCCATTGTTTTGATATGTATATGGTATAGGGCTGGGCGTCGATTAAAAATATTAACCCGATGAATCGTTACCCTTTAATCGATTAATTAATTGGTTAATCGGTTTCGTTAATTTCTGTGCATATTTTTTAAGTTAAAATGACACCTATCTTTTTTTTTTCTGAATATGTGCATGTAAAACGGCCCAATAATTGTAATTATGAATCCATTTTGATACGTAGTTGAGAACAGTTAAAAACACTCACAGTCACAGATTAATACTTCAGCTGCATGAGGCAAAGGGGTTTGTTCATATTCTCCGGCAAGAGCGGTCTCCTTTGATTGCTCCCAGTAGTCTTTGCTGCTCTGAACGGACACTCGCACGTCGTCGAAGTGGCTGGGACACGTGTAACCTTCCGCACTCGTCTGGAGTTACAAAGTTTGCCCTTACAGTTTACTTTAGGTTAAAATTTTCCCTTCATATAGGTGTGATCGTCCATGTCTGCTTGGTGAAAGAATTTAACTTTTTATTTCATTTTCGTTCGTCAAAATTTTACCGATTAACCGGTTAAAAAAATTAATCGCGATTAATAAAGCATTAAACGGTAGGTTAGGTTAGGTGTAGTAACCTCAGCGCGTCCATTTGGCTTTTTCCTCCCATATCAGTCATTTCATCTCTGGAGTCACTTGACAGACGCCAGGAGTCCCAGCTCCTGGTGTCTGTCAAGGGACTCCAGAGAACAAATGGTGATGTGAGAGCGGGACTCCATGACAGGCCGAGTGTTCCCGCAGCACAAACCAACTGCTAAAAAAAAAAAAAAGAGCACTTCTATTTGCATGAAACCAATGAATGCCGACATTTTTGATATTGAACCTAATTGATTATATTACCTAACTTTTAGAGTGGAGGTGTCAATTAGAAAGGTGTAAGGCGCGCAACATGTTATTCTTGTCAAAGTTACTTTTTTAAAGCCCCCCCCCCCCAAAGAAGAAGGACCGGAAAAAAAAAGTACCATGTGACAACGCACTTTTGAGAGCGGTCATTTTATGAACTGAGGTAGGAATAACCACTAAAAGCCTAACCTGTTGCAATATCGAACTTTTGTTTTTAACGTCAATATATAAAAGAATATGGACACTTTAGCAAGAGGTTTGCCGACGATGACGTTCGTTTCATGGGCATGGAGCACTCCACTTTTTCTTAAAGCTTGGTTTGCATCAGCATATAATTGAGATACAATTCACAAATACTTCGTTTCTGATTTTCAAAATAATTATCACATGCATTTATTTTAAGTCTTACTCATATCACATTATTTAAGAATGTGGAAGAATATCCACTAAGCATACAAGGTATTCATCTAAAAGAATATTTCTGGTTACTTACAATTTCAACCCAGAAGTTAGGACTTCTTGAATTTAAATTGCTACATACTCAAGATCCACGTTTCACATTCACACAAGCTTTACATGATCGCATCGTCTAGGCCTTTCCCACTAACATTTAAGGAAGCTCACTTAACACTCTTGAAAGAATCAATAATGAATTTATAATTTGAACTAACATTATTTATATGCAAATTCCAATAAATTCAACAGACAAATATAAACCTGTAAAGCAAGGTTGGATCAGGTTGAACGAGTCAGTGCTGTTCCAATGAAACCTACACAAGCGTTTCCTGTGAAAATGTGGACGCTTCACCTAGCAAGATAAATTGAACTTTGCCACTTTTCCCTGGTGGCACAAAAACACATGGAGACACATTTAGAATCAGATTTTATTCATACAGAGGGAGTCTGGCACCATACCTTCTGTGGGAGAGAGTGGGCATCACTGTGCCTTGCAGGCATCTCTGGTTCTGCTATGGAGTAAGGATAGTAGCAACAAAAACCTATGTGCTCATAGCGTGGATATTAACAATGCTAAAAGTTAACTTCCAAAAGGCAATGGGGCCTTTATATTCTCAGGAAGTGGGTCAGCAGATTAGTTTGTTGTATTCTACAACTAAAATAAGATTGTAATAGAAGTGCTGTTTGCATGATGAAATGGCAATACTTGAAACATTCTTAATGTTTTGGGGAGTCGTGTTGGCAATGCCCTGAACATGGTGGTGGAAACCAGCACTTAGAAAGCTATCTCCAGTTCCAATGGAAGATGCACTCATCAAATGCATCCCATTGGTGCCTGCAGTGCCCGTCAATTGTTAGCTTTGCCCTTTTTCCACAATGAAGTGTCATGCTGCAGGAAAGCAATCGAAGCGCACATCCCTTTTACAAGACTAGCAGAACCCCCTCCTACAGATCGCTCCTTCTCATAGCAAAGCAAACACTGGAGAACTATTAATTGTGGCAGGCAGGGGTGGTCTCCTCTCCACTGTCCTTAAGTTGCAACAGAGCTTAGTGGCCATGTTGAACCAATAGCAACACACTGTTAATAAACCAAAAAATATGTCCAGCAGCCAGGCCAGTAGTGTTTTGCAAGTTCCAACAACACTTCTCTGCAATACACCTGTGAACAGTGGGAGAAGCCCGCCTTCCAGACGAAGACCTGTGAGGTTTTGCACACATATATGCCGGATCTTGGTTGTTTAATGTTAAACATAACATTTTACTATCCAGAGCAAAGATAATCCTACCACTGCACAAATAAAGAATTGAACAATTTGCCTTGTTAAAGTTACTCAATGAAGAAACTAAACATAGCGCACAGTTATGAAACTGTCAAAAGCATTTCAGCTGCTACTGTTTCAGTAAACTAGATTGATGACACAGACACATGTACCGATTTGAAATGCAATTTTATTAATATGCTTCATCAATACACATCAAACAACTGTGAAATAATTTAAATTATGTTGTAAAAATAAGGTTAGGCTTTACAAAATTTACAATTATGTTTACAAATAAAAATATTGTTAGAAAATCTCGACTTATACTTTGTTAATTGCATATTGTAGCCTTTTCCTACATTTCCTTTGCAATTAATCTGAAGTTGAAATTCAGCTTCTGTACTCTTGGTGGGCAGGACGCACTTGGTGATGTGTCTTTACCACAGGAGGGCACAAAAGCCAATGTTGAGGGATCCTGCTACCTGGCCATCTCCAACCTGCAAAAACTGATATGCAGTGCATGAGACAAGCTCGCTTACCTTGTAAGAGTCCCAGGAGGCAATAGGCACGTTCAGCAGCGGCTCCAGGGTCAAGGAGTGAGTGACACTTCCAAACACGATGCACAGGAGTGAAGCAATGCAAGACTCCAGATTGCGAAGCATTTCTGCCCAACTAAACAAAAACAAATGAAATGGTAGAAAAAGTTGCATCATCTGCTTGCTACTATAGGATAGAACTCACTTCGGTAAGCTAATTAATAAATTAAAAATTTATTGACTACTGACACTATGCAGTAGTTACCTTTAAAACATGCGTCTTGATATGTACCAGCAGCAAACATTCAGAGACAAGTCATGTCATCCGTCTGAGTCGTTTTGGAACAGCTCTTGAAGCAGCAAAGAACTTTTGGGGCATGAGCGCCCACTTCATTTTCATCCATAACACCGCAAATATTACATTAAGATTCATGTGTCCACCTGCTCAAACTAGGCATTGTCTACTTTGCCTTTTCACTTACCGTAAAATACTGGGCAAGTGCCCACTCAAAATATAGATAATCACGAAAACATGGGGGATGGGCACTCGTCCGGTCATCAATTATACATACAGGGTGTTTCAGAGAACTCAGGCCAAATCGCTCCTGCGAAAACTACTCATTGCAACGAAAAAAGGCTTAAGCCGTTTGGGTCCTGGGACAGGGGCCCATTTAGGAAAATTATTAAAGTTCGGGATAATTAAGTTGTTAATTATTTTTGCGTAATTAACTTTTTTAATATTGTGTTTAAGGGCATGGTTTCAATTAGAAAATTGCTCAGCATCGTCGAAAAACACTAAATCAACAAATTGCAGAACGATAGAAGGCACGCGAAGCATTTTACGGCTTTCTGAAAAACCGCACAAATTCGACGGGTTTTTAAGTTTCGGTTTGCTATCGAGCGCATCTCCGCCCCGACGGTACCGCGCCCCGTGGAGAGATAGTGCAACCAGCCTCTGCTGCGCTGTCATCGCGCGACGCAGCAGAGGCTGGTTGCACTATCTCTCCACGGGGCGCGGTACCGTCGGGGCGGAGATGCGCTCCGATAGCAAACCGAAACTTAAAAACCCGTCGAATTTGTGCGGTTTTTCAGAAAGCCGTAAAATGCTTCGCGTGCCTTCTATCGTTCTGCAATTTGTTGATTTAGTGTTTTTTGATGATGCTGAGCAATTTTCTAATTGAAACCATGCCCTTAAACACAATATTAAAAAAGTTAATTACGCAAAAATAATTAACAACTTAATTATCGCGGACTTTAATAATTTTCCTAAATGCGCCCTTGGCCCAGGACCAAAACGACACAAGCCTTTTTTCGTTGCGATGAGTAGTTTTCGCAGGAGCGATTTGGCCTGAGTTCTCTGAAACACCCTGTATAAATGTACTGTGCATATTTTCCCAGATCTTAGAAATTTGGATATGGGCACTTAATAAGGAATGGGCGGATGTGCGGTATTCTCACGGATATATGCAACCTTTTGTTATTATTGATTGCACAGCAGGATTGATTCCCTCAAACACAAAACTAGCTTTTCAGTTGCATGGTAGAAGCACCAGACACGGTGACAAGAAGACTGATGAAGGACAGCACAAACTGCTGTGAATGGTTATTTTAGGTCTAGAATCTCAGTGAAATAATGTTAATAATACAGTAATACTGAGTACCTAAATTTGTTTCCTTCAAAGTTTAGAAACTGTAATAAAACTGCAATTCTT
>JAZHYW010052278.1:0-16486 GCA_037355805.1 Ixodes ricinus
GCCACGCTTTCTGCACGTCTGACGCATCTGACGATAGACGGCGCGAACTTTCAGGGGGGAGGAGCAAAACAAGCGTTCAACAAACTGAAGGAAAGACTCCAGTAACCCCTTATAATCGGGCACTTCGATCCATCAGCGGAAACGGAAGTTCACATGAACGCCAGCTACACCGGACTAGGCGCGGTTGTCGTCCAAAGACAAGACGGAGCAGAGAGGGTGATCGATTACGCAAGCCGGGCACTGTCCAAGGCAGAGAAACATTCCTCACCGACAAACAAGGAATGTCTCGCTGTCGTCTGGGCGTTAACCAAGTTCCGCTCGTACCTGTACGGGACCCCGTTCCGCGCTGCCATGGGCCACCACGCTCTCTGTTGGCTGACCAACCTCATGAACCCGTAAAGAAGCCTCGCTCGCTGGAGCCTTCGACTGCAAGAATTAGACGTAACCATTGTGCATAAGTCTGGCCGTAGGCATAACGACCCCGACTGCTTTTCTTGGGCCCCAGTTGAATCTCCTCCCGAAAGCACTGACGACGACGTAGACGCCCGTTTTCTCGGCGAAATTACAGATACCAACATGAGAGCACTTCAACAAGACGACCCGGAACTTCACGCTGTGATCGACCACTTCAAAGGTGAAGGAAGTTTAATTCCGCGAGTCTTGGTCCGAGACTTGTCAAACATCGTTCTTCGGCGAAGCGTGCTCTTCAAGAAGAGCTTCAGAACGAGCAACCCTGCCTGGCTGCTAGTTGTTCCGGCTAGCCAGCGCCAAGAAATGTTTCAAGCATGCAACAACAGACCGACGGCTGGACACCTTGTCTACAGCAGACGCTCGCCCGGATGCGTTACAAGTACTACTGGCTGAGACTCCTGAAAACTGTCAATTTGCACACATGGTCGTGCCATGAGTGCCAATGACGTAAAAGGCCTCCGACGAAGCCAGCAGGGCTCCCGCAGCCTATACCTGCCCCGACTACGCCCTCCTGGCAGGTTGGAATGAATTTACTTGGGTGGTTCCTAGCATCAACGCAAGGAAGTCAGTGGAATATTGTCGCGAACGATTATCTTACAAGATACGTCGAGACGAAAGCATTGCCATCGGGAATAGCTATGGAAGTCACGAAGTTTTTCTTTGAGTTCTCCTCCTTTGACACGGCGCACCTGAGGTGCTGATGACAGATCGAGGATCATCTTTCAAGGCACAGCTGACTCAAGAGGCTCTTCGGCTCACTCACATCAGCCATCTACGAACCACCCCTTATCATCCGCAGACCAACGGACTAATAGAGTGGCTGAACAAGACGACCGCCGAAATGATTTTCATCTACGTCGACGTAGAGAACAGGACGTGAGACGAGGTCTTGCCGTATTTTACGTTTGCGTACCGCACAGAGGTACAAGGAACCACGGGAGTGACGCCAATTCAACTTGGCGCACAGCCGGGCGGTTACCACGATGCTCGACGCCATGTTGCCTCACGTGCCAACCGATGATGACAACGACGACGCTCATCTGATCTCGCAGCGCGCGGAGGAAGCTCGGTAAGTGGCAAGAATCAAGATTGAAGACCAACAGGGATTCGACGCACTCCACAATAACCTTCGTCGCCGGGACGTCCACTTTCAACACGTAGATCGAATATGCCTTTGGACATAAATACGGCGCCGCCGTCCCAGGGAAAAGCTTCTGAAACGGTATTTCAGACCCTACGAGATGATCTGACGCCTCGGCGGTTTGAAATACTAAGTCCTTCCCGACGAAACGCGCCCATCTTCAAGACGTCAGCCCTGACCCGAGGTGGTGCACGTCGTCCGACTGAAGCCGTATTAGCCGTATTATGAAAGATAGAACTTTGCACTCTCGCCGACGAGTGTACTGTGGCTCGCGATTCTTCTGTCTATTTGTTAAGGATTTGTTTTTATCGTTTTGTGCTGCATCGGGACGATGCACTTTTTTAGAGGGTGGAATAATGCCGCGGGCGCAGCTTAACAAGAAGGGAGCGCGCCAATGGCCTAACGGTTATGGCGCTTGACTTCTAAGCAGAAGGCCAGGGTTCAATTCCTGGCCGCGTCTAAGGATTTTTGTTGACTCTGTAATGTGATGTCCTGGTAAATTTTAAAACCCTCTTGCTGATTCGTGGTTAGAATGTTCGACACACCGAACGTTCTACACCGAATGTTCCAGAAGCCCACGCGTGTACAAAAGGGGCTCCGCGTGCCCAGCCGGACTCAGTCTCGCTTCAGCGTTTGATCCTGATGTTTTTCCGCCATCGACGCTTGCGACGCTAACCCTTTTTTTCAATATTGTTTTTGGGCACAAGTTCGCACCACTAATTGTTTAGTTTACTTTGGTTTTCGTCGCCTCATAACATGTCATTCGTGGCAATATTTCATCCGAGATATATGTCAATACGGGAACTGTAAAACTACAACAGAAAAACGAAAACGAGACAAAGGGCTCCGTGAAGATTGAACACGATGCAGCCCAAGCTGTCATTTGGCGAATCATACCACATCAAACTAATTTATGTGACATCTTTAAAGAAATCGCAAGGCGCCAATATATGCGAATACTTTCTCACACTGCCACTAATATTAACGGCAGCCCCCACGCCATAGTTAACTTTTCAGGGAAAGGTAAAAGAGGGCTGTAGTGGAGGAAGCAGATGGATTGCTTGAAAGGAGAGGAGGAAACATCCCCGTCGCTCCTCTTCGCCAACCCGCAAAGCAGGTGCCCCTTCAAGGTACACTCTCAGATAAAAGGTACTAAAGGAGGTTAAAGACCTCCTTTGCCACCCTTTTCCGGACAGGGGCGAAGCGCTTCACTTCTTACCTCCTCGCACGCAGCAGACACTAGCACCCCCTATTTAGGATGCGATGTTAGAAGATAAATTTGACCGCGATGGAGATACAACAGGCGAAATGTTTTTTTTCCCAGAGGGTGCAACTTTTGGCCACTGAGACTGGCCCTTGATCAGAGCAAATGAGAGCGCTACTTAATCCCTTCCTATGGCACAGGGGTCGCGTGTCGTTCTTCGCGTGTGCGTGGACGAGCGCCCGCCCTGCGACGAGCGAGCTCTCGGTCAATGCTGCCCGAAGCTCAAAATGGCCTTTCTTTGCAGATTTTGTACGTTTGAAGGAAGCGTAGCAACCAGAACACGAACGTTTTTTTGTGGTTCTTGTTGGCCCAATCACACCATATGAAGTCACGGAGGGCGCTGAAATAATTTCAGTTGAAGATCCAAATCGTTTTCACCGTATGCTTGTAGGGAAATATTTTACCCGGCCGACAGTTTAAATGGGCTATGACGGCCCCGGAAATGCGACCCTCGTCTTCATTGACATGGGGTTGGCAGTCGTGTTTGCGCTTTTGCACGCGTCGAGCGTTCGATATAATCAGTTTCAGGCGCGAATGCAGACATGTGTTAGACAATGGAAGTTTATGAAGAACAAGAACTAGAAGGACTATCGTTTGCACAAGCGCATATTTAGAATACTGATATACGTAAACCAGTGGCGTAGCCAGGAGATTTTCCAGGTGTATCTGTGTTCGGGTGAAGGATGGGAAAGAGCGGTGACCAGGCGAACAGGGCGGCCGGGGCCCCTGCGCGACAAGGCGCCTTGTGAATCCGGGGTCGCCTACGTTTAGAGCGGGAGAGGTTAGGAGGTTTCCTCTTTTTGATGCCGTTGGTGTGTCGCGTCCGACGTCGAATTGAGAATCTGATAAAATCGTTGAAAATAGCATAGGATTGTAATATTTTGCAGATAAGGAGCCGATCATACATTGATCGGCGGCACCAGCACCCCGACGTGATTTATTGCCAACGTCGTTGATATATGTAAAAGTTTGTATTAGACAATAATTTTTAATATCATGTTTTTTTTCTAAATATTTTACAGTGTGCAATAAATATTTGGTGAAACGCCGCGTTATTTTAAATAACCAAATATCAATGACTGAGTTAATTATTTGTGCAATTCACTAACACTAATCGTAGCTTATTTCTACACGCGTCGCCCAGCGAGCGCGTGCGTGGCCGAGTGGCATTCTATTGCCGGCGCCCGTCGTGTGCGGCTGATAGGATGACTAGCTCCCAGGGAGCGGTGATAACGGCCTTCGCGTGGTGCGGTTCTTTGACTGCTGATAAAAATCGCCTAATCCTGCCCCCTCTCCCTTCTGGAGTATTGACAACGAACTCTTTATTTTCACAGTGCGACGTAACTGGACGACCATAGAACATCTTATTGACGATTTTCGAGAAGAATTACAGAAACTACAAGCATTCGGTGATGTGGCCTCATTCTGTGCTTATCAAATGAACCAAGTCTGGATGGTTGCCTTCCAGTCTACGACAGCTAAAGACGAAATGCCTGCGTCCAAGGAGCTTACTATCAGAGGCAAGCGCTCTCTTCTCAGAGACCCCAAAACTCAACTCAGAACCTCGCATCAAGATTCACTGGGTTCATTTTCTCGTGTCCGATGACACGGTGCGCCTAGCCTTTGAGGAGTACGGCCAATTTTATAAAGTCACCCGCGAGACGTGGCGGGCCCAGAGTTTTTAGGGGGTACAGTCTACGACAAGACTGGCCCGGATAACCCTAAAAGAGGGTGTCACAAAAGAAGACGTCCCTCACCATCTCCGGCTGTTCGGCGGCACAGCGCTCGTCCTGGTGCCGGGACGCGCCTCCTTGTTCCTCCGGTGCAAAAAGCATGCACATTAGGATGGACTGTAGAGTCCCTCGTTGTGAGCACTGCCATCGATATGACCACACTAGGACAGATTTCGTTTGAACCTACGCCGCTACAACAAGTGGACCACTTCTCGATGAGAACCTCGACATGCTGATGAACGAGAGGGAAGCAGAACAAGCAGCGAGCGCGGGCACCACTAAGTTCAAGCCTCCTGCGGTGTCTCCCACCAGTGGCACGCCTGCGGCCGTCACGGAGTATAACCAAACTACGGCCACGCTTACCAGCGACAATCCTCCGGACACCACCAGGTTCAATCTTTCCGCGGCCCCGTCGTCAAGTGGCATGTCTGCGGCCACAACGTTGACAGTCTCTTCACAACTCGAGCTTTCTGCGAACGCTACCAGTTAGGAACCACTTGCTGGTGATGATACAGCGTCCGCTTTCCAGGCGGGCGGCAGCGCGGAGCAAGCACAGGAGGCGTCGGTATCGGACACAGAAGGGCAGAACGAAGGCCAGATGGAGGTGGTTGATAAGGGTATCAAGCGACCTCTCGTTCTAGAGAACAGCACTGACGAAAAGGAGGACGGCACACCGATTTATCTACAGTGTCAACTCGCCACAACTAGACGCGGACGCCCATGAGCCCTGACGCCCCGGCCTCTGCTGGAGGATTGACAGGAAAGAAACTCCCAGCCGGTGAACTGTCTCAACGCTTTCATCGTCGTGCTGTGTTCAGACGCGTTTTCCATCGCGGGGTTTTCTTTTCTTTTTTCTTTTGAACGCGATCATAATAAAACAGGTGAAATTAGTAACTTTGAATTGCGTTAGTCTGATAGCCCAATTCAGAAAACAATGAGTGTTAAATGGGCTGTTGAATGAGAACGCAGATATCGTGCTTCTACAAGAAACAAAACTCTCCTTGGCGTCTCAGGTGGAAGAACTGGCTCGCTTCCTTGAGCGACAATACAGTTTGTTTCATCCGAATGCTCTCACACAACGTGGGGGGAGGGGGGTGACTTAAGCTTTTTCGCTAAGGTAATGCTCTCGCCGTCCTTGTGGAGTGGGAGAGTGATAGGCGCGGTCAGGTGTGTGCAGTTCAGCTGCTGTGTCATCGTGAGCTCTTTAAAGTGTTCTGTGTTGACGCCCTTAACAGACCAGCAGATCGTACACCCTTTTTTATCAATCTATGGCAGTACTTGGACACATCGGCAAAGACGATTACCAGATAGTGAGTTTAGCTGTACTGTAAAATCGCGAGACTGCTCAAACGGGATCCATTCTGATTTGAGCGTTGGAGAGCTTAAAAAGGTATTACATGATTTCGGCCTTCAAGGTGTGACGCAAGTGGCATAGGCGCCCTGGCCCGGCGATACCCTTTGGCAGGGCACTTGTCACTCGCATCTTGATGGTGTGTATGCGTCAAGCGAATGCGTAGCGACTGCGGAAGCATACAAGGTCAATGCCGTCGCTTTCTCGGTTCATGCGATTGTCTCAGTGCGGGTGGGAAAAAGTAAACCTAAATTAAAGAAAACTTCAGGGTGAGTTCTTGGAAAATTAACCAGAGCATGCTAGAAGAGATAGCCGCTGGCCGTAAAAATAGAGTGAAGCGCTACGCGAAAAAAACAAGGCTGGCGTAGGCGCTGTTAGGTGGGAACTTGTCAAGAAAGAGGTCAAAATATTCACAGGAAAGGCTGCTAAAACGCGGGCCGAGAAGCGCTTTCAGGAACTCACCCTGAAAACTTTAATCGGTGAATAAAGCCGAACCCCAGGCGCGTTCACTAGCGATGTTCGCAAATGCAAGTCACGACTAATCTCAATCATGGTGATGGAATATCGTGGTACAATAGTGCGATGAGAGTTGCATGGGTTAAACACAAAAAAAGCAGGTTGAAATATTTAAAACGAAAAAGCGCAATAACCTTCGCCGATATAAAGCAACTTCTCTTTAAGTCGGGGAACAGGTTTTTGCCGAGTAGGAGGACATCGAACGTGAACTCGTAGACAGATTCACTAAACTGTTGTGAGTGCAGAAAGAGGTAGATGAGACCACTTTAGAAAAATGTTTTAAAGCCATGCCGGAAATTCTTCCGGAAATTTCTGAGAAAACAAACAGGGGGATAACCGAAAAAGAAATCAAAGAGGCTATTACAAAACCTAAGTCCAGAAAGTCGCCAGGTGTAGATGGGCTGGGTTCTGCATTTTATAAAAGGTTTTCAAGCCTTCTAATCTTGATACTACTAAGTGTGTTGCACACATCTTAAACCGAAATTGGCTACCACCATCAATGTTGCAAACATATTAAAACGAAATCTGCTGCCACTATCAATGCGACCAGCAGTAACCATTCTCCTCCCACCCCCTCCAAAAAAAAAAAAATGCAGGCTCCACCGTTACGTGCCCAGACAACCTTAGACCAATCAGCCTTTTGACTTCAGACAACAAGATTCTCGCCAAAATTCTCTCTAAATACATTGAACAGGGATAAAACTGTATTGTGGGAAATCATCAACCTTAGGGGTTTAATGGTAGGTCGATCACAACAAACTCTAACATAATATATATTATATGCGAGACGGCGGAGGCCGAGCAACACCCCTTTGCGGTTCTCCAGGGCGATCATAGTAAGGCCTTCGATATGGTGTCACATTCATTTCTTTTCACACTGCTGGAACGATGCAGTCTTGGGGAGACGCTAATAAAGTATATCAAGATATGTTTCATGGAAAGCACCACTCGCTTATACTCAAAGGGAATTAAACTACTCCTATAAAGGTAAAATCATCAGTAAGACAACGATGCCCAACGTTGCCTCTGCTCTTTGCGTTATATCTAAAACCTTTTAGTAAAACAATTATGGCCGACGCGATAATTTTGGGCGTAAATCTTGGCATCGGTCCAACTAAAATACTAGCCTATGCTGATGATGCTGCAATTGTATGTTCGTATAAGCAAGAACTGGACCATGCAGCAAAACATTTAGAGGATTTCTCCAACGCATCAGGAGCCGTCCTGGATGTGTCGAAATCGACTGGGTCATGGCTTGGCCCATGGATCACAAAACTTGAGAAGTATTTGTGCATGAATTGGTCTGTGTACAGCACCTAAATATCTCAAAATTGAACTCTAAACTTCATCACTCAGCGGCGGCCAAGAGGAATTCATTTAAATAAGTTACAAGGAAAAATGAGTGAATGGCAGAGAAGGTATCTCTCATTTTTAACAGGTCCTTCGTTGTAACTCTTTATTATTTTCGAATGTATGTATGCGGCACAGGTTGTGCCATCCCGTCAAGTAGATTTCCTCAAGTTTCATAGGATTTGAGCAATGTTTATTTGGCAGTCCTCGTTTAAACGGATGCGTAGAACTAATTTGTTTCTTACCCTTTCCAAAGGAAGTATAGAACTCGTTAACTTAGAGCTAAAAATAATATTTAATCGGGTTCTGTTTTGCCGGGACCAAAACCACCTGGTTTTGGCAAGATCCTTAAGGTGCCTAGGGGGATGATACCTGTCGGGCTGGCAAGCAAGTACGGCAGAAGCCTCCAGAAGGGCTCCCGTACTTGCGCTTTACAAAGAGATTGAAGACGCTATTATTTTTTTATCAATCACGTTTTTTTGGGACTACCTAATTGAGGCAAATAGGAAAAAGCTCTATTGGGACTCTATTGACTGGATAATACCACCACCAATATATCGCTTTCCGCCGGGAATCCTAGAAGGGCCTACGGTGTTTAAAAAACTGCGTAAATACCCAGTGAAAATGCATAAAAGATTTCTTCAGAAACTTTTGTCTCTTAGAAGTGTTTCCTGCTTAGGCTTGGCTCGAGAACTAAGGGTTCTTTTTGGCGGGGCTGCCGATCAGTGCTCTAAGTCCTTTCCAGAAGACTGTCCACCATGTATTCATGTACTGCATAAATGCTAAAATATTTTGGTCGGAACTCCGTCATGCTTTTAACCTTGGTGATGCAAAGCCGGATTGGGGCTGTTGTAAGTTGAACTCTGACTTGGAGCTCGAGAAGGCAAGAAAAAGAAAAACCGACAACAAGATGGCGATAAATCTCACGCCGTACGGCGCGGCGTAAACAAGTAAACGTACAGGACGAAAATAAGTACACACAAAGAAAAAAAGAGGCAAGGACGAGGCGCTCAAGTAACTTCAACTGCCCTCCTGATGGAGTGAGCTTCGCCCGTTGCCTCACGTGATGTTTACAACAGCTCGAGCGAAGTTGAGCATGACGAGATGGCTGCCGCCGGCATCAACTATATGGGGGTTTGAAAGGCGGACCGGGAAAGAAGCGGTACCTGAAAGGTCGGTGGGAGGAGGAGAAGGAAAATGATCACGGGACGACGGGGTCTCAAGAGAGATTGAAAAGGAACG
This sequence comes from Ixodes ricinus, assembly GCA_037355805.1. NCBI lineage: Eukaryota > Metazoa > Arthropoda > Arachnida > Ixodida > Ixodidae > Ixodes > Ixodes ricinus. Next base: position 9,069 of record JAZHYW010052278.1, read on the forward strand.
CAGCGCAAGATGCCACTAAAAATTAACTCTTCTCGGTTACAAAGCTTGAGTTGTAGGTTTGCACTAGTTAACAGTTCGTATTGGGTCAAACCATGCCATTGCCATTAAACAAAAACCTTTCTGGTGCCGAAACCTGGAATTAGCCGCCAACGAAGCCCCCGAACGAAGAAATTGCAACTCAAGCTGCAATCGACCGACTGAGATTCAGGAGAGCAGTAGGTCGAACGTGAACAACAAAACTCCTGAACGAAACCGACGTTCTGCTAGCCACGGAAGACACGCGTATGGGTGAGCTTCAAGAAAAGTTTAAACTTCTGGTTTCCAAAGAATCAACGTTAAAGGACCGGACCGCGAGATGGAAGCAGTCGTGGAAAGCGAATCGTTAGAAGAGGAGATGACAGGGACAGAAGTTTACTATGAAAGAGTCAGTGTAACGAAGATGCGCTTGCGAAACAGGCTGACAAAATTTGAGCAAGCCGCAACCAGGTTATCTTTGATGCAGAACACGGCCGCCTAAACTGTCGCAAATCAAGAATGGATGACTACGACAGTGAAGCTCCCCAAACTTGAGATAACGAAATACCAGGGGAGATAGAGCATGACAAGGATTTTGGAGCCAATTTGACTGTACCTTTCACCAGAACGAAACTCTCCCGAAAATCAAGAAGTTCAAGTACCTCAAAAGCTACCTAACTGGCAAAGCTGCTGCGGCAACTGAGGAACTCGCCGGAAATGCTGAAAACTACATAGTTGCAATCGACCTCTAGAAGGAAAGATTTGGTAAACAGGAGCTGACCATCGAAAGCCATCTATCCCGACCGCTAGAGATCAAACAAGTCCGTGACTCCAGGATCGTCAATGCACTCAGAGCTTTATATGATGAAGCGGAGACGCGAGTTCAAAGTCTTGACGCCCTGGGGGTTCAATCGGATACCTATGGAACGACGCTCCTTACCGTTCTTCGAAAGGTCGTGCCGGCCGATCTGACCATGGAGTAAAACCGGAGGTCTTCCTCACGAACAGCGACAAAGCACAACGAGCTGAGAGACATTCTAGACTTCCTGAAAATCGAGATAAAAAGCCGAGAAAGAAGTTTATGTGGGTCAGAACATACCGTACTACGAACGGAGGATCAAAGAAGTCTCATGCAAGCAAAAATCGGTAGAGTCATTCTCCTCCTGCATCTGTACTAACAGCGGCAGCAAGCCTGGATGAAAATAACTGTGTGTTACGCAAATCAGGTGCTCATCTCAATGAGGACTGCACATCCTCAATGACCAACGGCAAACGCAAGCGTGTACTGAAGACTGAAACCCGATGCTATCGCTTCACCGCAAGAAACCATCGAGCAAAAGATTGCACAACTGCAAAGTGGCTGAAGTGTGCGCAGTGTGCAGGGAGACACGCAAGGGCCATGTGAGACCCGACCATCAAGCTTCTGCTTAAGCCTAGAGTGAAAGAAATGGCGGACACGGGTGAAACATCAACTTTTTGAGGAACGACACTCGAATCAATTCTCAAGATTACAAACATAGGAACAGCAGAAAGCATGTACTTCTGCATACAGCTCAAGCCTGGGCAGAGGGTGAAAGAGAGCGTTGCCCGGTTAGGCTTCTCATCGACGGTGGAAGCCAGCGGATTTTTAATCGCCAAACCGTCTCCAAGAGGCTTCACCTGAAGGAACTGGGTAAGAAGGTCTTGACCATTTTCAGGTTTGGAAATGCAGCAACGAAAACGAAGTGCAAACGAGTGGAACTGTGGCTCCGCAGCCAATATGGCAGAAGATGCGTAAAAATAGAAGCCCTCGAGGTTCCTCACATTTGCCCAGATGTTCTGGAACAACCTCTCCGAGGAACTGCGGAGTCTGCCTGACGGAATGAACATCGCAGATGTGGAGCTTGGTGGAAATCAAGGCGAGGAGGAGTCAGCTTTCTCATTGGAACCGATTGCTTCTCTGACATTCTGAACGGTGGTGTGAAACGCTTGGACGGGAAGCTGATAGCAGTTGAAACCATCCTTGGGTGGACACTTGAGGGTCACATTAGCTCTACTTCTGCGACAATCTACTCGTCAACAACTGGAGTGATGAGGGTGACTGAGTCCGAAACAAACGACGCGGAAATTTCGGCTCAGATTATTCTGGGAACTTGAGCAAATCGGAATAGCTGACAAAGTGACGAAGACATCAGATTCGGAGTTGCTCAGCGTATTTGAGAAATCCGTAAAATTCAAGAAGGAACGGTACAAAGTTTTACTCAGAGGCAATAAAGAAGGCTGGCCAGGTCAAGTGGAAAATGCTCGCCAGGTTGCGGACAGCAAAGCGGAAGAAAAGAAGCTAATTGTGTTACAAGTAAATGCAACAGCTCTGTTGCAAGTTTTCGACTTCGGAAAGAAACAACTCGTCAGCCAAGATGATCCGCGTGACTGCTTGGATTAAACGTTTCTTGAGAAATTGTGCCAAGACAGCAGACAAACGAAGCGGACCTCTCTCGAGCGAAGAACTGTTAGAAGCCGAAATGTATTGGCTTACCATTGCACACAAAAAAGACTTCTGTACCAGAAATCACGAGTTTGCGTGAAGACAAACAAGTTGACAGAAAATCGACACTCAGGAATTTGAACATTCCTGGACAACGACGGATTGCTTCGATTGAGTGGACGATTGCAGCACACTAACGACTGCAAGAATGTGAAGCTCCCGACCGTCCTTACCGCCGATCACTCTTTCACCACCATTCTCAACGCTGGGGAAAACCGTCGGCTGCTCCTTGCTAGAGTTCGAGGGTTCGAGACACGTTAGGACGGTTACGGGAATCCTACTGGATCATCAGAGGACAGAGAGCTGTAAAGAATGTAATTCACAAGTGTTTCACCTGCCGAAAACTAAGTTGCATGGCCGCATCCGAGCCAATGGCTCCCTTACCGGCGGACCGAGTCACAAAAAGGGACCCTTTCTGCATCATGGGGGTAGATTTTGCAGTACCTTGGATCTGCCGTCAACAGAAAGGAAGCAGCAAGTGTTACATCGCTTTATTCACGTGCGGTGTTACGTCGGCTGTCCACCTGGAGCTGGTGAGTGACCTCTCCTCTACCACATTCTTGTGCGGAGGGCAAGTTCGTCTGCTTCTCGCACAGGGGGTAGCGGTGACGTCGGAACGCCGAGCCCTGATTGGCTGATCGCGGTCCCCTATCTGAGCGTCGTCTGCTCCTTTGCAACGTCCTCTGCGTCTGTCTTACCTTTCCTGCGACTTTTGCAAGTGGAGAGGCCAGATTCACGAAACTATATTACGCCAAAAATATGCGTAAGACAAAACTTAAAAACAACTACGCACTTGCAGCTACGCACTTGTTACGATCAAATCAGCATGGCCGACAGCGTCGCGGTCGCGACGACCAACGGACGTTTATTTTTCTACGTGCGCTTCTCTCGCGTCCCGACTTCAAGCAGCAAGAAAAAAGTAAAAAGTACTTGAACCAGACCACGACGAACAAGAACGCTGGATCCACAAACACCCGGGAAAAGCTCCAACGGCCACGATTCCACCGACACCGACCAAGCGAACTCGGCAGATAGGGCTAGCAGCCACTCCGACTCGGTGACCGTCTGCCCACGACCGGCTGGTGTGCTGAATGGAATGTGCCCGCGCGACCCTTGTGAACCCTTCCCGTATTATACTGTGATCACTGACCTCAATTTTAGATTAAGAGGTCAATCTCTTCCTCTTGTCATCTCCTTGTTTTCCGAGGCAACGGTGACTCTCGCCGGTGAAAAAGCGGTGAATATCCGACAGGCGCAGGAAAGGTAAAGGAGCCATCGCTTTGACTAGCAGACGTAAAGCAGACGACGTTAACTGCGCCAACCCGCCGTCGCCGTTAAAGAATGAGGAGTCTTGCCGCACACGAAAGGGGGGAAAAGTATTTGGGAGGGAACTTGCGGACACTAACACGCTCACTCTCGGTTCTTAGCAAACAAACCTCGGCGTCTCGGGACACCTGGCCAGTGAGTACTTTGACTTCCCTTCTTGATGCGCGTCTGCTAGTTGTTCGACAAAAACAACGTACAGCTCGAGTTATTTCGTCTGCCCTTCTGAAAGACGAAGTCGAGCTCGCTCGTAAAGATCTGCACCTCCGAAAGTCGCAGGAAAGGTAAGACAGACGCAGACGACGTTGCGAGCAGACGACGTTGCAAAGGAGCAGACGACGCTCAGATCACTCAGATAGGGGACCGCGATCAGCCAATCAGGGCTCGGTGTTGTGACGTCACCGCTACTTCCTTTCTCATGCGCAGAAGACAAAAATGAGCCCACTTGCGAGGCGTATTGGCTTTCAAGCGTTTTGTCAAACCACGCGGGACCAGCACGACTGTATATTCTGACAACGCTTTAGCATTCAAACGAAAGTCGAAGGACCTTGAGCTAATCTTCCGTGCAACCCGGTCTGAAGAAATGCAGGCATACCTATCGATACACATAATCCGTTAGAATTTTATCGTTGAGAGGGCTGCATGGTGGGGCGGAGTTTGAGAAAGAACGGTGCGATCCGTCAAGGTGTCTCTGCGCAACGAATTGGGACGCAGCAGCTTGGATTTTGAGGAACTAACAACTGTCCTGGCCGAGATCGAGGCCGTCATAAATTATCGCCCTCTGACGTACGTGTACACCAACGCCAGAGAAGCAGAGGTGCTTTCCCCTGCTCACTTTCTATTGTGGAGGAAACTAACGAGCCTTCCGCCACATCGACTACCAACGGAAGTGCTACGAGCTGGAAATCAGCTTGCTCGAAGATGGAAATCCTGCACTGCGGTGGTGGACGATTTCTGGTGACGGTGGCGGCGTGAGTATCTACTCGAACTATGGTCAGCACACCTAGTCAAACTGACTGCCTCATCGGGACTCCAAGCTGGTGACCTAGTTCTTTTAAAGGATGACCGTCTACCAAGTCACATGTGGAAAACCAGCGAAGTAGAGCAGAACATTCAAGTAAGGGACCGCAGAGCAAGAGCATGCAAGCTGATCCTACCCGGGGGAGGAAGGCTTCGCCAGCCCATTCAACATCTGTACCCGTCGGAATTGAAAGAATTACCGTGCCCGCTCGTTCCAGGGGAGGTTGTTGTAAGTTGAGCTGTGACTCGGAGCTACGGTGTAAGATACACTCTTTAGGTGAGGACACGGTAAGGCAGAATTCACGGCGCGAGGAATCAGATAGCGTTCGTTTGACGGGCATCCGAAACGCTGCATCATTCCGCGTCAACCATGCCCGCATCTGACATTGTCACCGACGGCTTAACGGCGAAACTGTGTGAAAGCGAAAAAATGATCTCGTTGCCATGACACCCCATTAAATCGTAGTCTTTCTGCACGTGCGACCACCTCCCTGAAGCTCTGAGCGTCTGAAGCATGAGGCGGCACGAGCGGTCTTGAGCACTGCTGCCTGCCTCCTGCGTCTTACACCATGCCCAAGGGTCGACCAGTCATCTGCCGGCGCCCCTTGAAAATATAGGCAGAGAGAGAAAGAGAGAGAGTGAAAGCGAACTTTATTGGCACGTCGCGAGGAGCGCGCTGTCCTCATCTGAAGAGTATTATCATACACCGTGCTCGGAGCTCGGGAGGGCATGAAAAAGAAAAACCAACAACGAGACGGCAATAAATCTCACGTGGTACGGCGCAGCGTAAACAAGTGAACAGACAGAACAAAAATAAGTACACACAAAAAAAACATAGACGAGCACAAGGAGCTCAAGTAACATCAACTGGCTATTGACGGGCTGAGCTTTGCCCTTGGCTTCACGTGATGTTTACACCAGCTCTAGCGAATTTGAGCAAGACGAGATGGCTGCCGCCGCCATCAACCATCTAGGGGTGTGAGAAGCGGACCGAGAAAGAAGCGGAATCTTAAACGTCGGCAGGAGAAGGAGAAGGAAAATGATTACGGGACGACGGGGTCTCAAATTAGATCGAAAAAAAACGCTACGGAAGACGCCACGCAAAAAAAACTAGCTCGTCTCTGTTTAACGATGTTTGAGTTGTAGGTTTAGACTAATAAAAATATGGTATTGTGTTAAACCTTGCGGTTCTCATTAAACAACAAGGGCACTCTAAAATTTTTTATGTTGCAGTTGGTGAAAACAAAAAGTGTGTAGAAGAGTTATTTCTGCTTTAGGATGCATGCGATTTGGAGATACCGCGTGACACGTGATCCACACGCGGCTTGTAGAAAAAGGCAAGCCGCCCTGGAGCCACTTTGTCGAAGGCTTTTTCTGCACTAGTAGCCTGTTAAAACAAATGGACATGTTCGGATTTGAGCAGTTGTCCGTTAATCAATCACGTTTAAAAACTACATGGTGAAAAGAGACAAATTCATAGATAGAAATTGTATAATGCACATCTAATTACATGAAAATTTGATTGGGTGTGTTTTTCTATACGTGTGGCTTTGGCAACGGCCAAAAAGGCCATCATTTAGCTCTGTAAATAAAAACGTTTTTCAACAAAATAAAATAGTGTACGTGGGCGAGCGATTAGCGTGCTTGGCTGTCGCGCGGAGGATTTGGTTCGATTCCTGGAAGCGGAATATTCTTTGACTTATTCTTTCTACTTGGCGTTCTCACAAGTTCGAGAACCCTCTCGTCTGGTCGAGTTACAAATATTTTACGCGCGAAAACGTGTTTTTGGTCGAAAGTTCCAGAGACACATGCGGTTACAAAAGATGATCCGCGTGGCGGCCGGGGTCAGTCTCGCCCTAGCGTTCGATCCTGGTGTCACGCCGACTTCGACGACCTCGATGCTCTGTTGTTATCTTCTGTTTCCTGCATTTGGCACAAGTTTGCTCCATTCAACGTTTCAGCTTCCTCAGTGATTTTTCGTTTTGTCACCTCGTCATATGTGACAATATTACGGAATGAGGTCTTTAAGTCAATGCCGGTATCGAAACTAGCAATCATATTGTTGTCTTGGCATTTTCCTTGTGTGTGATCCGACATGACTAAAAGTCGGATCATGCAATGGGCGAAGTTAAACGGATCATGTTTACATTATTCTAAGTTGATTTAATATATTTCTTTCATCTTGCGTCAACGTTTCAGGGTCTAAAAATATATCGCGGAACAAATACAAATAAAGAGAAGAGACGCCGTCCGGCTGAGGGGCCTTGTATCCACAAGATTTCACACATTATGATGAGGATAGCATCTACGTGTGATGTCCAAAGTTGTAATATTGGCAGCGGGTAAATTAAAACGAATGCGGCGCAAAGATCAACAATGTCAAACAGCAACATCATGAGTGCGCAATCAACCACAAGCACCGGCAAGTCAAGTGCCACAGCGGACTGGTGTATGAAATACCGTTTACATGTGGGAAAGTGTATATAGGACAAAGTGAACGCTGCATAAATCCATGACTGAGATAACATGGTCTGAG